>JASSKH010000007.1:6443929-6685848 GCA_031763025.1 Macrocystis pyrifera
CGGGGGCAGCTTTGTCCGACGGAAAATAGCAGCGGTTGCCCGGGACGCGTAAAACGACAGAAAATCGTTGGGCGAGGCCCACAGTAATGCAAGTGAGATGCTTGACATGTGGAATATGTCAGTTGGCATCTCCCACCCACTTAAAAGGGGTGTCTCACGGAGGTCATTCATCTAAACCAAATCGTAATACACTTGGGGGAAACATAAACACGAATTGGTGTTGCCCTCGTACGCTGTTCGCCCTGGTCGTGTCCAGCATCCACACTCTGCAGAACTGAAAATAAACAAGAGATCCACAGCTCGATGAGAGGTGTCAAGTAGGAGCGTGGCAGCATCAGTATATTGAATACGTGTTACAATGGTGCACATACATATCAAGAGGTTTGCCTGGTAGCGCCAAAACTTCACAGCCACGGGCGGCACATGCATTGTCAGCTTTGACCTACAACAACAAAAACCAAGATCGTCAAGGCGACCGTAAGGGGCGGAGGTGATCTAAGCCGCACAAGGAAACCCCGTCCGGAGGTGGGGGGGGTACTGCACGTATCTGCGACCCAAGACCCAGGACTACACAGATGTCGCAACCAATGCAGGTAGTCAATCAACATGTACGTATTCTCGCAACATCTCAACAGCTGCTTCTCACAACGCCACGTATGCGCGCTCTACTGGTGCGCCGCATGTCTCGCCCGAAACAAAAAATGCTGGCAACAGCTCGAGCGGTCGAGCCGTCTCGCCTGAACAATGTGGAGCGAAGATATAGAGCCCAGGCGAAGCAAATGGAGCAAGGAGCCCCCGAACCCTAGCCCCGCTACTTCACTCTCCAGTTGGGCACATGTTTCCTGCGATGACATTCGAGGGAGACGGGGGGGGGGGCATTCGTCGTTGGCGCGACCATAACGCACGCAAATAAATGCATACTTCACGGAAAATCAATTTACCCTTTCAGGGCAAACTGCAGTCTCGTTTTGGAGACAAACCACTCAAATTCCAAGTAGTTTTTTCCCAAAACGGGACTGCATTTCTAAAAGGGTTAAACGAGGAGGCGTCAGCCTGCACAATGTGGCGAATTTTTGCACTTTCCGGTGAATATTGCACTCTTGCCGAAACATTGTGTAGGCTACTCAACGGATGGCTGGTGGTGGAGAGAGGAAAATAATGTGTTGGCGGAAAATCACCAACCTAAGCAGGGCTTGCATAGAGGAGAGCACCCCACCAAAAGTGGTACGTTCCATTACATTTTCTGCGGTCGCGGGACATGAATTCGGAAAAAAAAAAACACAGAGCGAGGCCGTGATCACCTGGAGTGCCCTGTCGTTGCTGCTGCTGGTACCGGGAACAGACCCTGCAGCCTCCGGTCGGTCGAGTGGCGCGGCGACTGCCACCCCCAACGTTTGCCGCAGCACCGCCTCTCCGACTCGCTCCCCGCCGCCTAGGATGGCAATCAAGTCCTGCATGGTTCGTGTGTTTCAAGACGCACATGTGAGCAAGCTTGCGTATCACAAATATGAGTGTGAGCTTGACTTACACCGAAGTATGACATTACATTTGCAGCATATTCATAAATCCCTCCCGCACGCGTTGAGCATCAAGGACTTGATGCGCCAAGGAACCGTACTACGTGTGGTTCCTACTTTAGGTAAAGGAGGACACGTTTCACTCCCATGGGCTTGGACTACTGCAGAGGTATTCCACAAAACCATCTGCCACATGAACACCGCATATCTCGTCTACACGCGCTGTACGTTGAAGACTTGTTTCACCACGGACGCGTACTGCTAATACGTACAGAGCTTACTGTCGTTGAAGATGCCACATTTTGGCCCATGGGTTTTCCGAAGCCTGGGAAGCGGCGTGCCGACACCTCTCGGAGTACACCCCAGTCAACCACGACCACGGGAGAATTTCCCGGGTTAGCGCCATATTCAAACTTGTCAGGAAGAACAGCTCTTTGCAACCAAAGGCGCCAAGGAACGGCATGCAGAACAAAAGCGGGTCGCGAGGGGGAAGGTGGCAGCAACTACTATTACGGGGGTAGATAGTTAATAGGACCTATGATAATACATAAAAACCTACATATTTACCTATTTTTACTAACAAAATTTGGTCCCGTTAACTATGGACCCCCGTAATAGTCCTTGGTCGGGAAAAAGAGCAACACACATATCATACGAAGAACAGCAGTGCGAACGCGAAATGTAACGGAGCACGCCGAACACGGAGTTTGTCTCCAGCAACACATGACTGGGGGTGTCTGCAAACTAGATGTACATTCATACTCTCATTGTGGCACGATACGGCATAATTAATCAAGCGGATCAATTCGAGACTGCGCACAAGTGTTTGAGGGGGCGATTCGATGAGTTATGCGAGGCGAACCTATGACAAGGCTGGACGTGTACCTGTCTCCGTCAGCCAACACCGGGCCTTGCAGTTGCGCCTCCAGCGGTAGGCGCGGTCGAGGCATCAGCTCAGTGCATACGGTCGGCAGCAGCTCTTCCTAACAACGAAACAGTCGAGAGGCGGGGGAAGAGACGAACAAATGGGCGTCAAAGCGAGCGCGGAACGCTTTGCTTGTTCGCGCCCAACTACTACTACTGCTACTATTGTTGTAGTACCGCAAATTATGACACTTATGCCCTCTGGGCGTGATGGCCAAGCCTTCCAGTACTGCCACTTGCAAGCAACGATCCTTCGAGAAGGGTATTCGCGTAGGAGTTGGTGGCGCGTCAGATATGGCCCGATAACCCCGCGTCGAAATATTCCATCCTCTGGAGCATGGTTGTCCTGAGTGCAAACCACATCGTTCCCTCGTAAAAAAAAACGCAACTTCAGCGACTGGTGCAAGCCTCGATCAACGCTGCCGCTCTTCTTCCCTTTCCGCGCCCGCCTCCTTTCTGGACTTCAAAGACGCCCACCTCCTTCTCGAGGGATCGTTGTTGGCGTGCGACGAGACGGTGCAACCAACAAGCTCAAATCATCTACCCAGCTACCCCCAACAGGCGGCCATCTTGACCAATGATGCGCATACACGTTACCTGGGCCTGCCGAAAATCTTCTAGGGAGGAAAAGTCGGCTGTACCCGTAGCTGCTGCCGCCGCCCGTCCATCACGGTAAGTGTTCACCGGACAGACACAAGAGCTGTCCACAGTGTATAAAGCTACTCCGCGGAGGGCCTCCTTCGCCGCCTTCATCAGCAACAGCTGCTGTGGATGGTACGACTCGTCTGCGATAGCGACGTGGACACTTCCTTCTACTGATAAACCCGTCGATGGTGTTGCCGCCGCCGCCGCCGCAGCAGCAGCAGCAGCAGCAGATGCCGATGAAGAAGTTGGTGAATCACTGAACGCTCTTTCGCCCACCGAACCGCGGCTGGCACTGCACCAGCGGGTGAGAGCAGCGGGTACTTCGCTCATGGCACAAGCGATGGCCACCAAGGGTATATTTAGCGCCTGGTTGATCAACGCATATAGAGCATATGACGGCAGTTTGGGCGTTTTCGTTATCGTCATATCTTAGCTTTATTGAGAGGAAAGCGAACGTGAAATTAGGCATGAGAGTGCCAGAGTCCGTCTCTTCTCTAGAGCGCAGCCAGTCGATACGGCCAAATAGCGACCCTATACCAAACGGTAGAACTTGGCAGTGACTGCGGAGCAAAGAGCCAGGGACATGGCGCTCACACGACGGTGTTTCCCATTTCAGGTCTGGCACGCTCAACATACCCGAAGCGCTTCTTCCATCTCGCAGAGCGCACTCGCTTCCACAGCCGTACGAAACGGCAGTTGCTGCTCCGCGCTTTGCGCTGGATCCCCACCCCGTATGCGCTCGGCAGAAAAAGGGCGAGTAGGAGCGGACCGTCCAATCGCAGGATCCACAAACGTAACCGCCTATACGTACGAGAACGAGACGAAAAAGCAGAGTGCAAGCGATGCGGCAGCGCAACCCCGGTATAGACACAATGAATAACCTTATTGTCGTGAGGGTGTGTTGGGTTTCGTGATTATTCGGCTGCACCATGATGAAACCCGTCAGGTCTGTTGTTCCTCGTACTAGTAGACAAAATAAGTAACGGGTAGAGTAAAGCGGGTTGGTGAAGGCGTAAGGTTCGAGACAGTGGCGTCCTACTGGAGGTGTGCCTCGGCAGGTTCAACTTGGACGTATGTCAAGCCCCAAATATAAAATATTGCGTCCGGTGGGCAGGACAATTCAGTCACCGCTGCTCATGGACTGCGAGTCGGTGTTGCACTGTTACATACCAGGTACCTTCTTTTTCGGGGAATAAAAATAGGGAAATTGTTCGGAGTGCTCACGTACTCGGTGCAGAGATTCAAGCGTAACGGTATTTAGGAGTTCCACACAGGAAATGTGCGTGTTTCTGTGTGGAGTGTTCAACGGGTTGTGGTACGTTTTGTCCGCCACGCTTCCTGTTCTTGTGTTCTACGTGGATAATATATATACACCCTGAGGGGCTTTTATACTTCATGAGTGCCCTTCTATGAACAGACCCAGGCTCGGCCCATCACATCAGGGAGTGCATCGAGCAGAATTAATAGAAAATAACCCCGTGGCACGACGGAATCATCAGCTACATATCATACGTACTTCCTTGCGAAAAGGTTTGAAGGATATATTCACTGGAGCCGCCCTCCCCATAGCGGGCAGTCTTCTGACAACGTGCGGCCACCAACTAAGCAGCTCGACTCCCTGGCCTACCTCCGACTGCGCATAAATATATTACTCGTGCCGCCTCGAGTGGCACCACCGTATCACGCGAAGATGCCAACTCACCGTGCACAGCTAAATCCCAGACTATCGTTCTCACTCGCACTCGCCTGCAAAGGCATCCGCAACTCGGTGCTGAGCCACATAGCCATCGAAAGAGCTAGGTTGTCACGAACTCGGTAGTTCCCGCGCACCCAGTACAGGACGCGCGTGCCTGCCTGACTCAAAACGAAGGGTGAACGGTAGGCGGGTTAGGACGCGAACGGAGAGGAGGGTAGATGTTCGATCCTCGGCATCTGGCATGTACGGGGTAATAATGTGTTCATCCAGGACTTGCCGGGAGAACAATGTAAGGCACGACATTTTGCCGGCCTTGATTTTGTTGTTGGAAGCTGGTGACGTCGCTGGATAACGCAAACGTCGCACGTTAAAGCTTTGCGTTGACGGCGCAGACTGGACATGACGTTCGAGGGATACGGCCATAATCATCCTAAAACGCGTCACAGCATGCTAGAGGTTGCGATTGGGGGGCATGACGACTCTGCCGTCAGCCATTAATAGCAGTGTGCCACAAAAGCCAGCGATTAAATCCACTCACACACACCCCTTGTCTTACGGTTCGTTCCGCCCAGGGAAACGCACGATCCGGCGTCTCTCCTTAAGCCTGGGGGGCCACTCATCGTTGAAGAAGCGACTGCCTCTTGCAACCCGGTGTGGACTGCGGCTGCGGACACCATTTCCCGCGGCCGCCCCCGACACCTCTCCCCGCACCCCTCCTTCCACATCCGGCAAGGCCCCGGCTCCGATTCCGCTTGGGTTACGCGGCCACCTCCGCTGGTCGCCCGAGCCCGCGCCCCTCACGTTGCCAGCCGTGCTCTCACCGCTCGAGGGAGGAAGGCCAGTAACAAGAGACGCAAGAGGCGTCGGCGTCGCGGGCGGGGAGGTCGACCAAGGAAAGGAAGAGCTCAGCAGACCGTGCGAATCTTTACGCGTCAGCGCCGGCGACCCCGCCACCGGTGCTGCCGCTGTTGTTGATGGCGCTGGCGCCGCGGGGGTCAGCCCACGCTTCAAGAAAGAGGCCACCATGGAAGCTGCTGCAGATCCGGCTTGTTTTCCTAGTGACGGAGCCGTCTCTTCCGCGTGCCCCTTTCCCGCAGTATCGGCAACCTCATTTCCACGTCCAGAGTCATTCGTACGTAGTGTGGCGTTCCCTGCAGCGGTGCCTGGGAGGAGGGTGTCGACCGGGACAGCGGTTTCCGTGTCGTCTTTCGGACCTCCAGCCCGATGGGTTGCGGCCCGCTCGTCTGCTGGTTCTGGGCTAGAGGTTGTGCTGGGACAAACAGCAGTAGAAATCCGAGCATGTTGCTGACGTAACTCTCCAGGTGTCGGCGCTGGTGCGGCTGTCGCCGCCGCCGCCGACGTTGTCACTGGTGCGGCTGTCGCCGCCGCCGCCGACGTTGTCACTGGTGTTATCGTGGTTGCTGCTTTTTCTTTGACCGCGCCCGTTTCTGAAATGTCGTCCTCCGAAGATCTGGCGGCACTGCCATGCAAAGCTGCCGCAGCGCGTGTATCATGTGTCGGGTGCGCTGACTTCAATGGTCGCGACTCACAGTCTCCCTGCAGTAGTTCGCCATCACACGACGTTGCTGTAGCGGTGACGCCGTTGCTAAGGGCATGACCAAACGTGGTGAGAGGGGGCTGTGTCCCCTCAGGAGTCGTTGGCCACGGCTGCGAAGGTTGGCGGACAGCAAGTAATGCACCGACTTCATGTTCGCTGGCGTCTCGAGAAGCTGACGGCACGGCCTTAACTCCTGGATAGAGTCGGACTCCGGGTGCTAAGCTCGGAGGGTGTTGTGCGGCGTCGCCCGAGCTGGCCACTACGAAGTCCTCTTCGGCTGTTGTAGTGGCGGCTCTCTCATGGCCAGGTGCGGTGTGACTAAGTCGCTCTTCTGAGCAAGGTGCTTGTTGTGAGAAGAGGTGCAACTGGAGAGCTTGGCGACTGGTGTCCAGGGAAAATACGACATTCGGAAGAGGATCAGGCCCGAAAAAGCGCACGCGCTTTTGTCCCGCGTTGTTGCCACCGCTCATCTTCACCTGCCCCTGAGCAGGCTCCCGCTCCCCTGTCTTTCGCTGTTTGGGAGCCGCCTTTACCACTGACCTGAACCAATATCTAGGATAAAGTATAGGAATCGGGGAATGCCATGTGGCTACCGTGTGGTTCCATCATTACGAAGAGGGTGTTCGATTCAAATAGCGCTAATTTATCCGGGGGGGTGATAATGAAAGCCCCGAAAACGCGGCGGGATTTTGATTTTTGTTTTTTAGCTGCTGGGCGCTGCCTCGCCACGCCGCCACGCTGTGCGCGCTGCCATTTGCCGGCTCTGGCTCTCGTTCCACCACGAGGGTATACTGAGCGAACTGACCAGGTAGCAAAAATCATTGCTGTCGTGCCTTCTTGTGAAATATGTATCTCTTTTGAGGTCGATATGAGCCAACGACCTATCTGTACTGTCTGCTGTTGGACGTTGCTGCTGCTGTACGTAGGTCAACCCAAGCCGATTGCATCCCGTGTGGGGGTGGCTGCCCTGAACGACTGCTTGCTTTCATCGCTTTTTGTATGGTTGTTGCAGTCCTGGGTTCCTATGTGTACCGCTGCTATATGAAAGATCGATCGATAAGCTAAGAAAGACAGGGTCGATGTCGTTGGTGTGAGCGTTGCCTAGAGCTACTGGTGTACGTATGTACAACTACTACAGCAGTACTTGTAGTAGTACAGCAGTACGTAGGACTCCCGCGACCAACCTTGCAGGCCACGATGGACAGAGTTGCGTCTACCCCCACTCCTACTGCTGTAGCGGCGCAGCATGAAATGTATTTGAAATATATGCATTGCAGTCATTGCTGAACATCCCGCAGTATATACGCTCTTCGTTGTGCTGCCATGTGTAATAAAGCACGGCAAGAACACCGCCGCCGCAATTGGTACCTCGTACGTACGTCTGGTATTCTTGCGGGTATGTGCGTTTCACTGCTATACCGTAACTAAGGACGCCCGAGCATGTCTATGTGGGAGCTGCGATGTAGAGTATGACAAACACAAAGGTTGTTAGTTATTCCACGCGCCGGTCACAAGTTAAACAACAGTGACGAATAATATCGTATGGACAAGCGGCAGGGTAACGGGTAAAAACGCGTTTTCGACCTGATTAACGACCTTTAGCGCGCCGTACAAACAAGCACGCGCGTATTTGGAGGTCTTGTCGCCCGAGCATGGCTGTGTGGAGTATGGAAAACGCAAATGTTGTTGGTTAATCGACATGAAGGCGCCGTTTACAAGTTAATCGACAGTGTCAAATATTATCCTATGGACGAGTGGTAGAGTAACAGGAAAAAACCGCGTTTTCGACCTGGTTAACGACATTTAGCGCGCCGTACAAACATGCGAGCGCGTATTTGGAGGTGTTGTCGCCTGAGCATGTCTACGTGGTGTATGAAAAACACAATATTGTTGGTCAATCGACAAGAACGCGCCGGTGACACGTTAATCAACGTTGACGACTATTTCTGTGCGGGCAAGCGGTAGGGTAACGGGTAACAACGTATTTTCGACCTGATTCACGACCCTTAGCGCACCATACCAAAACGCGAGCACGTATTTGGAGCGCTTGTCGCCCGGGCATGTCTACGTGGAGCATGAAAAACACAAATGCTGTTGGTTAATCGATATGAACGCGCCGATCACAAGTTAATCAACAGTGCGACATATTATCCATCGGACAAGTGGTAGGGTAACGGGTACCAATGCGTTTTTGACCTGGTTCACGACCTTTAGCGCGCCGTACGAACAAGCGAGCGCGTATATGGAGCTCTTGTCGCCCGAGCATGTCTACGTGGAGCATGAAAAACACAAATGTTGTAGGTTAATCGACATGGACGCGCCGGTCACAAGTTAATCAACAGTGCCAAATATGATCCTACGGACAAGCGTTTTCGGCCTGGTAAACGACCGTTAGCGCGCCGTACAAACAAGCGAGCGCGTATTTTGAGGTCTTGTCGCCCGAGCATGGCCGCATGGAGTCTGAAAAACACAAATGATGTCGATTAATCGACATGAAGGCGTCGTTTACAAGTTGATTGACAGTGTCAAATATTATCCTACCCACAAGTGGCAGGGTAAAAAAAAAAAAAAAAAAAAACGCGTTTTTGACCTGGGTGCCGACGTTTAACTCGCCGTACCAACAAGCGAGCGCGTATTTGGAGGTCCCGTCGCCCGAGCATGTCAACGTGGAGCATGAAGAACACAAATGTTATTGGTCAATCGATATGAACGCGCCCATCACCAGTTAATCGACAGTGTCAAATATTATCCTACGGACGAGTGGTAGGGTAACAGGGAAAAACGCGTTTTTGACCTGGGTACCGACGTTTCACGCGCCGTACGAACAAGCGAGCGCGTATTTGAAGGTCTTGTCGCCCGAGCATGCCTACGTGGAGCATGAAAAACACAAATGTTGTTGGTCAATCGATGTGAACGCGCCGATCACAACTTAATCGACAGTGTCAAATATTATCCTACCCACAAGTGGCAGGGTAACAAAAAAAAAAAACGCGTTTTTGACCTGGGTACCGACGTTTCACGCGCCGTACGAACAAGCGAGCGCGTATTTGAAGGTCTTGTCGCCTGAGCATGCCTACGTGGAGCATCAAAAACACAAATGTTGTTGGTCAATCAATATGAACGCGCCGATCACAAGTTAATCGACAGTGTCAAATATTATCCTACGGACGAGTGGTAGGGTAACGGGAAAAAACGCGTTTTTGACCTGGGTACCGACGTTTCACGCGCCGTACGAACAAGCGAGCGCGTATTTGGAGGTCTTGTCGCCCGAGCATGTCTACGTGGTGTATGAAAAACACAAATGTTGTAGGTTGATCGATATGAACGCGCCGATCACAAGTTAATCAACGGTGTCAAATATTATCCTACGGACAAGTGGTAGGGTAACGGGTAAAAAAACGCGTTTTCGGCCTGGTAAACGACCTTTCGCGCACCGTACGAACAAGCGAGCGCGTATTTGGAGGTCTTGCCGCCCGAGCAAGTCTACGTGGAGCATGAAAAACACAAATGTTGTTCGTTAATCGACATGAACGCGGCGTTTACAAGTTTATCGATTGTGTCAAATATTATCCTACCCACAAGTGGTAGGGTAAAAAAAAAAAAAAAAAACGCGTTTTTGACCTGGGTACCGACGTTTCACGCGCCGTACGAACAAGCGAGCGCGTATTTGAAGGTCTTGTCGCCCGAGCATGTCTACGTGGAGCATCAAAAACACAAATGTTGTTGGTCAATCGACATGGACGCGCCGATCACAAGTTAATCAACAGTGACAAATATTATCCTACGGACAAGTGGTAGGGTAACGGGTAAAAACGCGTTTTCGGCCTGGTAAACGACCTTTAGCGCGCCGTACGAAGAAGCGAGCGCGTATTTGAAGGTCTTGTCGCCCGAGCATGTCTACGTGGTGTATGAAAAACACAAATGTTGGTGGTCAATCGACATGAACGCGCCGATCACAAGTTAATCAACAGTGACAAATATTATCCTACGGACAAGTGGTAGGGTAACGGGTAAAAAACGCGTTTTCGGCCTGGTAAACGACCTTTAGCGCGCCGTACGAAGAAGCGAGCGCGTATTTGAAGGTCTTGTCGCCCGAGCATGTCTACGTGGTGTATGAAAAACACAAATGTTGGTGGTCAATCGACATGAACGCGCCGATCACAAGTTAATCAACAGTGACAAATATTATCCTACGGACAAGTGGTAGGGTTACGGGTAAAAACGCGTTTTCGGCCTGGTAAACGACCTTTCACGCGCCGTACGAACAAGCGAGCGCGTATTTGGAGGTCTTGCCGCCCGAGCAAGTCTACGTGGAGCATGAAAAACACAAATGCTGTTCGTTAATCGACATGAACGCGCCGTTTACAAGTTTATCGATTGTGTCAAATATTATCCTACCCACAAGTGGTAGGGTAAAAAAAAAAAAAAAACGCGTTTTTGACCTGGGTACCGACGTTTCACGCGCCGTACGAACAAGCGAGCGCGTATTTGAAGGTCTTGTCGCCCGAGCATGTCTACGTGGAGCATCAAAAACACAAATGTTGTTGGTCAATCGACATGGACGCGCCGATCACAAGTTAATCAACAGTGACAAATATTATCCTACGGACGAGTGGTAGGGTAAAAGGAAAAAACACGTTTTTGACCTGGGTACCGACGTTTAACTCGCCGTACGAAGAAGCGAGCGCGTATTTGGAGGTCTTGTCGCCTGAGCATGTCTACGTGGTGTATGAAAAAAACACAAATGTTGGTGGTCAATCGACATGAACGCGCCGATCACAAGTTAATCAACAGTGACGAATATTATCCTACGGACAAGTGGTAGGGTAACGGGTAAAAACGCGTTTTCGGCCTGGTAAACGACCTTTAGCGCGCCGTACGAAGAAGCGAGCGCGTATTTGAAGGTCTTGTCGCCCGAGCATGTTTACGTGGTGTATGAAAAACACAAATGTTGGTGGTCAATCGACATGAACGCGCCGATCACAAGTTAATCAACAGTGACAAATATTATCCTACGGACAAGTGGTAGGGTAACGGGTAAAAACGCGTTTTCGGCCTGGTAAACGACGTTTCACGCGCCGTACGAAGAAGCGAGCGCGTATTTGAAGGTCTTGTCGCCCGAGCATGTCTACGTGGTGTATGAAAAACACAAATGCTGTTCGTTAATCGACATGAACGCGCCGTTTACAAGTTTATCGATTGTGTCAAATATTATCCTACCCACAAGTGGTAGGGTAAAAAAAAAAAAAAAACGCGTTTTTGACCTGGGTACCGACGTTTCACGCGCCGTACGAACAAGCGAGCGCGTATTTGAAGGTCTTGTCGCCCGAGCATGTCTACGTGGAGCATCAAAAACACAAATGTTGTTGGTCAATCGACATGGACGCGCCGATCACAAGTTAATCAACAGTGACAAATATTATCCTACGGACGAGTGGTAGGGTAAAAAAAAAAAAAAAAAAAACGCGTTTTTGACCTGGGTACCGACGTTTCACGCGCCGTACGAAGAAGCGAGCGCGTATTTGGAGGTCTTGTCGCCCGAGCATGTCTACGTGGTGTATGAAAAACACAAATGTTGGTGGTCAATCGACATGAACGCGCCGATCACAAGTTAATCAACAGTGACGAATATTATCCTACGGACAAGCGGTAGGGTAACGGGTAAAGACGCGTTTTCGGCCTGGTAAACGACCTTTAGCGCGCCGTACGAAGAAGCGAGCGCGTATTTGAAGGTCTTGCCGCCCGAGCATGTCTACGTGGTGTATGAAAAACACAAATCTTGTAGGTCAATCGACATGAACGCGCCGATCACAAGTTAATCAACAGTGACAAATATTATCCTACGGACAAGTGGTGGGTGGGTTACGGGTAAAAACGCGTTTTCGGCCTGGTAAACGACCTTTCGCGCGCCGTACGAACAAGCGAGCGCGTGTTTGAAGGTCTTGCCGCCCGAGCAAGTCTACGTGGAGCATGAAAAACACAAATGTTGTTCGTTAATCGACATGAACGCGCCGTTTACAAGTTTATCGATTGTGTCAAATATTATCCTACCCACAAGTGGTAGGGTAAAAAAAAAAAAAAAAAAAACGCGTTTTTGACCTGGGTACCGACGTTTCACGCGCCGTACGAACAAGCGAGCGCGTATTTGAAGGTCTTGTCGCCCGAGCATGTCTACGTGGAGCATCAAAAACACAAATGTTGTTGGTCAATCGACATGGACGCGCCGATCACAAGTTAATCAACAGTGACAAATATTATCCTACGGACGAGTGGTAGGGTAAAAGGAAAAAACACGTTTTTGACCTGGGTACCGACGTTTAACTCGCCGTACGAAGAAGCGAGCGCGTATTTGGAGGTCTTGTCGCCTGAGCATGTCTACGTGGTGTATGAAAAACACAAATGTTGGTGGTCAATCGACATGAACGCGCCGATCACAAGTTAATCAACAGTGACAAATATTATCCTACGGACAAGTGGTAGGGTGACGGGTAAAAACGCGTTTTCGGCCTGGTAAACGACCTTTAGCGTGCCGTACGAAGAAGCGAGCGCGTATTTGAAGGTCTTGTCGCCCGAGCATGTCTACGTGGAGCATCAAAAAAACAAATGTTGGTGGTCAATCGACATGAACGCGCCGATCACAAGTTAATCAACAGTGACAAATATTATCCTACGGACAAGTGGTAGGGTAACGGGTAAAAACGCGTTTTCGGCCTGGTAAACGACCTTTAGCGCGCCGTACGAAGAAGCGAGCGCGTATTTGAAGGTCTTGTCGCCCGAGCATGTCTACGTGGTGTATGAAAAACACAAATGCTGGTGGTCAATCGACATGAACGCGCCGATCACAAGTTAATCAACAGTGACGAATATTATCCTACGGACAAGTGGTAGGGTAACGGGTAAAAACGCGTTTTCGGCCTGGTAAACGACCTTTAGCGCGCCGTACGAAGAAGCGAGCGCGTATTTGAAGGTCTTGTCGCCCGAGCAAGTCTACGTGGTGTATGAAAAACACAAATGTTGGTGGTCAATCGACATGAACGCGCCGATCACAAGTTAATCAACAGTGACAAATATTATCCTACGGACAAGTGGTAGGGTAACGGGTAAAAACGCGTTTTCGGCCTGGTAAACGACCTTTAGCGCGCCGTACGAAGAAGCGAGCGCGTATTTGAAGGTCTTGTCGCCCGAGCATGTCTACGTGGTGTATGAAAAACACAAATCGTGTAGGTTAATCGACATGAACGCGCCGATCACAAGTTAATCAACAGTGACAAATATTATCCTACGGACGAGTGGTAGGGTAAAACAAAAAAAAACGCGTTTTTGACCTGGGTACCGACGTTTCACGCGCCGTACAAACAAGCGAGCGCGTATTTGGAGGTCTTGTCGCCCGAGAATGTCAACGTGGAGCATGAAAAACACACATGTTGGTCAATCGACATGAACGCGCCGTATACAAGTTTACCGGCAGTGTCAAATATTATCCTACGGACAAGTGGTAGGGTAACGGGTAAAACGTGTTTTCGACCTAGTTAACGACCTTCAGCGTGCCGTACGAACAAGTGAGCGTGTATTTGGAGCTCTTGTCGCCCGAGCATGTCTACGTGGAGCATGAAACACACAAATGTTGTTGATTAACAATGCTCCGGTCGCCGATCAACTTAATCTACAGTGACTAATGTTATCCTACGGACAAGTCGTCGGTAACGGGTAAAAACATGTTGGCATTCGATACAAGCGAGAGTATTGATGAGAGGCTTGTGCTGTGTGGCCCCTGAGAAGCTCACCCTACACTGTTGATGTTTTCTTTCTGTGACCGTGGGTGTATCGTATTGGTCATGGTCCTCGCCCATTGGGGTTTCTGAAGAGGTGTACGTGTTCACATTCATTCATGCTTACATGGTGCCACCACAACAATAACCCAAATTACAGTAATTGATTTCAGCATTGCTATTGTATTCCTCTGGGTACACGAGAATCGCGCAAACATAACCTACAACAAAAGCCCAGACCATGCATCCTACCTACCAGGCTTTGTCCGGCTACGGTGCATCCTGCCCGTTCGGGCGTTGGTCCTCCGACCTGCGCGCTGCAGCATCTATTACCGAGCCCAAGAAAACAACATCTACCCGCCCAAACGCGTCAAATACTCGAATGGTGGGCTTCAAGCAAAAGCACCGCCCGCAGAGCCAAAGCGACTTGTGGCAGGAGCCGATAGTCCCTACCGGGTGTTGTCCAAGAGACTGCAACAACCTCCCGAGCGTTCTTCGGTTGATACCCTCGTTTTGGAGCTCGTTGATCACCCTCAGGGCGAAGGTGAAGTTCGGGAATGCCATTGTGTTGATCGACCGCAAGTAGACTGTCTTTTTGGCATGGTCTTGCTCATGGGGATTGAGATTGACCCCTGCGATCTCCGAGCATGTTGAGAGGCCGCTGTGGTCACGCGTACACTGAGGATTGTGATTTTTTTCATGGGGGCCATCTGGCCCAAGAAATATCCCGGATGTACGGCCTAGGTACGGGTGAGGGCGAGGCCCTTCCCCGGGTACCACCAAGTCGGAGTCATCGAAGGTGGTGTCGTGGAAAATCGCATCGTACCCGGCGACCTTGTCGTCGTTGGTGCTCTCATGCGGGGCGACGCCGGTAGCCAGGTGGACTTGAAGGGATTTCACGGAAAAGACACCAGCTCCAAATCCAATGCCGCTCCGGACGGCATCTCCTGCGGCAAGGTAAAGATGGGCACGGCTTGTCGCTGAGCAAAAAGGTGAAAGACACAGGCATCGCGACGCCACGACAGGCAGGATGGATCTAATGCACGAGCCTTCGCTTCGGTGTGCAGCCATATTCTTTCAAGGGCCAAGCTACGGCAGTGTGCGCCTGTTTCGGCAACGAGAATTGTGTACAATGTGGTTCTGTGGTTGATAGCGAGAGCAACCTACAGTAGCAGATTGTGGTTCATGCAAGGCACTTCGGTTTGTGGGAGGCTTCCGCCCGCTACGCTCGCTCATAAGGAAGGGTGGAACAAAGTGCTGGTATGAAAGAAGCGGTCATTGACCTATATTTAGGTAATAAAGTAACGACTTGCAAAATACCAACAGCACCATACTCCAGCAAAACGACCAGGACGCTGATTGCGTGCGTATGTGTACCAAATAAAATTTGGATGGAGAGTATATTAGGGCTGTAATTTCGATTTTGTTGAAGTCAGTTTTTGGTTGAGTTAGTAATAGTATAGACGACTTTCTAATACAGTACTATAGAGCTCCTCGAGCGAGGAGCCCGAGAGAAAAAATGGTGCATCTCAACTGTACTCGTAGCATGCGTCTATCTAATTAAGATAAATATAAACAATATAATAACCTCCGCGCGTCACCAGCTAGCCTCTTGTACATGGGGGCATATGTTGAAAACTTCGTTCTGAGATTACAGCGAGCTGTAGATGCTCCACGACCTACTGGTTCTCGCCAACTACGTCTGCTTGCTTACGTTGTCGCATTCTCATCGGCACCGGCGTGCTTTGTTGCTTTGTGCATAGCTGACTTCGCTGTGCTTGCGGCAGATCCTCGACGGCAACATGCTACCTCTCGGAGCTTCGCATATTTATTGTGATTCGAGCACAATAAGGAGGTGCTGAGCAAAGCGTGGACGAATCCGGTAATATATAAGTCTACTCTATGTACCAATACAAGGCCCACGAAACAAATAGAAATGAGACAAAAACGAGACCAAACAGTCGGAAGAAACCAAGTGAATATCGAAGAACAATCTCGAAATAATGAAAAATAAGGGCCATTCCTAACGAACAAAAAATCACGATTCGTGAGATTATAGTCTTGGATCATGATTTTTTTTTGTTTGAATCACGACAAAAAAAAACACGATTCATGACGCCAATTTTTTTAGATTTTCCCTAAAAAAGCACAAAATCACGATTCGCGACTTTTTTCGTGTCTCGAAATACGCCTGGTGAAGGTACTACGCAACCCACGCGCACCAACGCTATCCGAAGACTGGTATAGGGGCATGGCAGAGACTGCTTCGCACGCCGCTTGTGGACAACGGGCGACTACCCAAAGACAGCGCTAGGTGCGGGCTAACGAGCACGTGGTGGCCTCGAAGTTTCGAGGAGGAGGAGCCACAGCTTGAAGACAAAGAGCGAAAATGATCTGAGATTGTCGCAGGCCAGGCCGGGCAGACGGCCTGCAAGATGGAATCTTGCAGACCCGGCTTGGCCGACGGTCGGTGAGATTGGAATCTCGCAGGCTGGGTCAGGCTTCGGCCCGTGGTTCGAATATATCACGGGCCGGGCCACGCGCGGTCGGCCTGACCCGGCCTGACCGTGTCCCACTCGCGAGAGTTGGCTCTACCCGCAAACAGCGTTGGAATAGAGATATCGGATTTTTTACAATATCAAAGTATCGCGAAACGTGACGTTTTTCGTTTTTTTTTTCGTTAGAAGTGAAACGTCACGGATCGCGATTCATTTTCATGCCACCGTGATTTTTTTTTTGGTTCGTTACGAACGGCCCTAAGAAAGATAACCTGAAAGCACGAAACCAAAACGGTTAATAGAAAGGAAATCGGAAAACACGAAATAAAAAGAAAACACAGGTATCGAAGGAACGAAAACCAGGAAGTAGGCAATGAAAGAAAAGGCAAAAGGATCGTGGGCAATTCAAATATGAAAAACAAGGTATATTTCAGGTGGGAGCTCTGAAAGGACATGCTCCTCGTAGAATAAGCCTTAACTGCGAAGATTTTGTCAGATAATGTCACCGCCTGGAGCACGAAGGAGGATAGCGGCGCAAAACGCGTGCGGAATACGCAATCCTCACATAAATTCCCACCTGCACGCCGCCTCTCTTCGTCACCTTTCGGTTTTAGGCCATCCGCAACATAGTCTTCTTTCGCCTGTACGTAAACATACATCGGCATGGCGTAAACATATATGGGCATGGGTACCGTCAGCTCGTACAAATATTTGCTTAAGTGTTTCATCTCTGCAGAAAGAAAACGAATAATCATCAGCACGGCTCATGATATTTCCGCTCTCGCTATTCCACGACAACATTCTATAATAGATCATCAGAACGACATGTGTCTCCAGATTTTTCCTGGCCTCCTCACCCTACACTCTCAATATGTCTGTTCCACGAGCTTTTAAGACCAAGCTTGGCGGTGCTCCCCATTTGTCCGTGTTGAACGTGCTTACCTTCGCGTATGACCGTAAGCCTCGCATCACCGTGGGAAACAGGGATGTGCCATCCTTGTCCACAAGCAAGTCCCCTTTCCCGCTTTCACCACCGACAAGTAAATGGGGCAACGATGGTACCTTCCCATTCCTTGCGCCAACCGCGACTATGAGAAGTTCGTACAAGAACTTTTCGAGCATTTGTGAAACATTGCTAATTCATGCTACAACTATTAATAGTTATTACCTGGTACGTGGTTATCTGTCTATGTACACAAGCACACCAACAGCAGCAAGCCCCAAAATGCTGTCTTTCGTGTATGCTCACAACTATGATTCCGACCATTTTAGACAACCGGGGTGGAGTGGTGGACTTACCCTGGTCACTAGCTTTGCGGCCTCGACGACGCCTGCAGGAGAGAAGCACCCCCTACACGTCGAGCATTTCTGTTGGGATGTGGTGTACGTCACCCCGTTCGTTGCCTTCACAGACATGACGCCACCCGGAAGAGACGGCGGAAGCTTGTAGATCGACATAAAGTTCAAGGAATTTGCCAAGTCGCGTGCATACTTCTTGCCGTCATCGTCAAGTAGTATCTGTGCGGTGCGCTGGCAAGAAGCACCTCCTGGATCTGCACCGTCGTCGCCATCGTTGCCACCCTCCTCGCCCAAATTATCTTCGCCCACGTCCAAGCCTTCGTTTCCCATTCCACCCGCGCGCCATAGTGCAAGTGCCACGAGTAGCGTGTGAACGCACTTGGCGCGCTTCCTGGCCTTGTTCTCGGAGCAGGCCACGCCCTTGTTGGCCTGCGAGGGTCGGGCATGAATAAAACGAGCACAGGGCAAAAATTACCGCGGGCAGCCAGCGGCAATATTCATCATGGGTGTGGTCGGTCGTTAAGTTCAATATTGTATACCAGGTTTAAAATTTCCACACACGACAACGGCCGGGAACTCAGCTTGGTTATTGTACATAAGATACCCATTTGCTACCCCCCCACGAATGCATTTTTTTTCTGCCCGGGATGGTTCGTTTGTGTCCCCTGGTTGGGGGTTCCCGGCGGTTCAACAGGTGTTGGGGATTTTTTTTTTACCTCACGGGACAGCTCACGCAGAGCTAGGCGGGCGAAGCCCGCGCTATATTTCTGAAACCCCTGGCACGGAAACCATCACAGAAAACCCTGGGTGGCGCTATTGGTTGTGATCGGAGATCGACATGGATCTATCGTAGACTACTGAGGAGCTATATATGGATGATGGCTTTTATGATGTGGCGAAGAGGGTCCTTCGGGATGAATGGCGGGAATTATGTTGCCCCGCTTTGCGTGCTGGTACCCTGTCGTGGAAGCATCTATCATCGTACTAAATAATATACATCTGTGTGTTTTTCTGTGAGCTACGCGAACTCCTCTCGATCGTCCTCGCCTGATACCCGTCCTCGCCTGAGGCCCTTCCAACACGCTACCTAGCAGGTAGTGCTATTAATAAATACTCAACTAAACATAAGTTCTAGAGTTCGTGGAATCTCGTCGACTTAGTAACAGTGATCTCCCCCCCCCCCCCCCCTGCCAAACGCTACTGGTGTCTAGAGGCACACTATCTTAATCATTCGTATTGTCTCCAGCGCGCACGCTCGAAAAGAGCAAATTACGAATTCGTGAGATTTTTACTCCCGACCCGACCTCAGGAATTATATAGCACTACCTGCTAGACCACTCAGTCAGTAGACCACTCAGTCAGCTAACTGAGTGGTCTAGCAGGTAGTGCTATACAATCGATAGGCGCAGACATTCCGAGCCCTCGGCAGACAACGATCATGAACCCAACGACTGCGTCATGAAATCTGAACGGGGCGAGCTCGTTAGGGGCTCCTACCCACCCTAGAGTCACAGTGTTCACACGACGGCCGGCGATATGTGGCAGGCGCTGGGAAGTTTGGTAAAAAAGTATTTGCCCGCTGGTGTGTAAAAAACAAGGCATGGAAAAAAAAACCAATCCCTCTACGATGCCATTTTTATTCTTTTCGGATTTGGGCGGGGAGCCTAGGGCCTGGCGGGCAACCTCTCGACCCCCAGACAACAGTTTTGCATGAAATCTTCGAGACTGTCATCTACATTCACTAGCCTTGCCAGTCAAAAGCCGGTTGACCGTGGGGTGATTCAGTGTCAAGATTGTGTCAAGATCTAAGGTCTATAGTCGCATGAGCTGTGGTGTACTGCGTGTTTTTATGTGTTTGGTGCGTTCTGTGTGTGCGGGGTGATCTCTCCCATCTGGGAAATATGATTGATAGATAACTGGCCTGATGTGCGCGAATACCACGATATGATTGGTAGATGGATGGCGAAATCCATCCCGTGCTATATAACACTTGCCGTTGAGTCCTCTGGTTTGGGGTTCCGAATATTTCGGTAGGCGTTTTCCCTCAGGGGGTAGTCTGTTTGCGTTCCCTAGTATGGGTTTCCCATTATCTCCATATGCGTTTTCAATCAGGGGGTGGTCTATTTGTGTCCCCTGGATAGGAGTTGTCTATAATTCAGTAAGCGTTTCTAGCTTATATATCTCCGGATGGTTTTCAGCTTATATGGCCCGTTCGGGGGGTTCCCTTAATTCGGTAAGCGATTTTGTTCGGGGATATTTTTCGTGTCCTCTTGATGGGGTTTCCATCATTTCGGTAGGCTTTTGCTCGGGGATGGGCCGTTAGGCCTCCTGATCGGGCTCTCCGCTATTTCACATCGGTGTTGCTTCGCCCACAAAACCAAAAAATGAGGTACAGCCTATACCGTCAAGAAATATTGAAGCCTACACCGTCAAGAAATATTGAAACCGGAGTTTGGTGAAAACCAGCCCCTCACAATCCCTTTGAAGCATTCAGCACTCTGCGCTCTTTCACTGGCGTCGTTCTCCCCACTAAACACTTCAAATGTGATGCCACGCCCGGAGGAGCTCAACCAAGTAACGATGGAGTCTGATCTGTAGTTGGTTTTGGCTTTGTCGTGCTATAATCGGAGAAACTCGATGCACCGCGGCCACGCAGTTTTATCCTATGCACAGCCGCCATGTAAGCTCCAGCAATCCAGCCAACACTTTAGGCAATTTTCACGGCGACCGTCGCGGTGAAAAACGTTAAAGATATCGCCAAATATTGACCGTGTCCTATGTACACAGTAAGGGAAGGTATTTCCAGGGTGGTCGACTCCTGGATTCATCTCACGGACGCCGAAATCGGCTCGAGAAGTACCTCCAAGAACAAAGAATTGTCAAAAAGTACTGCGTTTTTTATAGTGTTGTAGAGATGGAACACAGAAAACGTTACCTGGTACATCGTTGAGACGTTCTATAAGATTCGGACGTAAGAGTACCGTTCAATCATGGCTGCAGCAGTAAACCAAAATAACTTGGCCACAGTATAACAAAGAACAAACCCAATTACCTGGAACCACATTATCAAACTTAAGCGACCCTGCTGCCGCGTTGCCACACTGTAGTGAGAGCACCAAAAAGTTCATGGCAGGGTTGTGCACTTTCGGATTAGCTGTGAGGCCGGAGTTATGGCAGAATTGCGGAAAATCGTCCACGAAAAAACCCAGTGGTAGAGGTGCTTCCAGGTGTGGACAGGTATACGTGGGAGCATTTTCTTTTTGGGGTACATACCTGGTAATACAGTACAGTAGTGTTGAACCAGGTTGTAGTGTAGCAGGAGCGTCTATTAGAGCAGCAGTGAGTAGTAGTCGTATAAACAGTAGTATTAATAGTACAAAAGAAGTAGTATCGTATCAGTACAGCAGTACCACGTATAGTAGCAGTGGCAACAGTCGCACAATAGTAAATATAGTATAGCTGTCGCTAGGAACTCTCGAAGCAGGATGGTAGTGGATGGCTGACCGTAGTTGTTGATATTGCCTCATCACTATGCTTTAGACATACGTCGTCACAAGACAAGCTCCGATAAATAAGTATCAGATGTAATGTTAAATGGTCTGCACCTGACACATCCAACAGAGCTGTTCGTAGCAGGTGCCACCACTACTATTGATACTGCTGTACGATATCTACAACAGAGCTCTCCAAACAAACTTCGGAACATGCACAGCCTCACCTTACACATCAGCCGACGCTCCATGCTCATCCTTCTCGATGACCCAGATTTTTCACCTCCGGCGCTAGGGTTGAAATCCTTGACATTTGCCCAATTCAACTCGCAGGTTCGAGCTCGGCCCTCGTGAACTGCGTAGAAGCCCGTATCGCCCATTTTCACGAGTGGCCATACCCCTTCATCCCTTGCTCGCTCCACCTCACCTACTAACGCCGTTGCGTCTTTGCCGGAAAGGTATTTTTTCTCTTCAGCCATCCGGATGCTTTGCATTAGCTCGTCCAATGTCCTCTGGCTTCCAACCACCACCAGGGTTGCCTTCTTAGCGCGCCCTTGTCTCAAATGTTCAAATGCCACTCTAGCATGTTTGCAAACGCTCGAAGCAGGACTGGGCACGTTGTCGTTCTCCGCCAAAGTCTGGCGTCGCCCATGAGACATGGTCGACATCCTGCAATGAAACCGGAGGTTGACAGTTGGACCGGGGAGAATCAGTAAGGCGTAGACGTGACTGGCCAGCGTCAAACAGCACATGAGCCAGTTCTTACATCGGACCGCGCGTACCAGTCGCAGATTTCTTCTCTAACTGGTATCCTTTAACAGCCATAGCGCCCGTCGGTATTATGATGGTCGCGAGGCTCAAGTACTCATGCAAACAATTCGACAGTGACTACCGAGATCCGGCAACTCGGCGTTCTCGCGAGAAACGCGGTGCCTTGAAACGGACCTACCAGGGAAGTACCACAGGTTTTTTCAACGCAAATGGCAGCTCTCAGAACACAGGGGGAAATTTACACCGTATATCGTGCTAATGCTGTGAGACAACGAAAGCACGGCTAACTAGACCAGAAGCAAAAACGACACAGATAGCCGGGGCGTACACGTACCCGGGGTCAGATACCACGAGACACTGCCGGTACAATGAACAACGTAAGGAAGGAAGCGTGGTGCAATAGTAATTCACAAGCATTGTTTAAACTCACTCATGGCAGTCGCTCCGCGAGCAGGAGCTACGGTTAGAATGGGTATCCACGGCGGTCACCACCCTATCCTGCCCAGAAGAGGTGCACACCGATACAGTCGTGTAGTCCTAACCTAGTTCTCGCGGCAAGATGAAAACGTCTTCATGCTTCTTGCGCGGCGCTGAAAACACTCGACCACTGGCCTGGTGTCCCGGCCCCCCTTGATCCGTGCCCTCGCCCATTGACCCTCCCAGCCGGCTGGCGGGGTGCACTTACACGCTTCGTCCGGCAACTGAACGGGTTGGAATCAACACAATAGCGACCCAGCACATAACCAAGAACAACGACGAAAACGATGGTCGATAATTACGAGTATTAGTAGACATCTCCATAGCACCAGGTACTCGTAGTCACCACGATTGATAGAGGCGGGTACCGTCAGAGAGAAAAAAAACGGTTTTACGGTGGTTCTTGGAAACTCAGCAGGGGTCTGCGAGTACTCGTAGACGGTTACTACTTAAGCTACATGACCGGACTTTGTTCTGCCCAGTTAAACCGGTTGGTTAAACCAGTTAACCGGTTGACGGATATAACCGGCAGTTCGCTGGTCTGACCTGTGAACGACCAGGACCAACACTTTGTTCGTGATTGTATTGGCTGAAAAGGAGAGCTACTGCTGTAGTCGTTGATTGTTGTTTTTTTTTCTCACTGCAACAGCAGTGGGGGCCCGGAAATCGCAAACGTCATTTTCGCGCTGGGGCTCGCAGTTTTATTTTGTGTGCTCTCATCCAAGTCTCATCAGCTACATTTCTTAAAATATAGGTTATTATTTTCTATTAATAGGACAAATTTCGACCGTTTTCAGTGTTTTTCGTTTCTTTTTTTTGCAAGTATCGCAAAAACCGAATCTATCTCATGTATACTTCGTATACGAGTGAAAACCACAGAGCACTCCTCGTAGATATTGACCACAAGGGCGACTGCACGGGCTCACGGGATGAAAATAATTTTATGGTTTTGGCGGTAGGGGACACAGCACTGAAACGACCGTAAGCACATGCATATGCATACCATAGCAGTCTTATTGATGGCAACATTTCTGAAAGTTTGGTGTTTAGGCGTCTCTTATCAAGTGCCAAGCTCCGGAACGGCCTCGTTTCTTACCTCAGGTAGGCGTCGATCGCATCTGTTTCTCACGTGACTGTTTCTTATCTTTTTGCTCGTTTTGAGCTGTGTTTCTTACACTCACTTTCCCGTTTTGTTGGACGGAGCGGCCTCGTTTCTTACCTCGGGTAGGCGCCAATCGCATCTGTTTTTAATATGGCTGTTTCTTATCGTGTTGCCCGTTTTGGGCTGTGTTCTTTTACACCCAATTTCCTATTTTACTGGACATTTTAGCCTTTCTTTCTCAGCAGAATACTTGTTTCATAGAGTACCAGGTACCAGGGACTGTATGTATATAGTCTTGCGATATCCAACAAGAAAAAACATGTCTCTGCTGTAGTCCGTTACGTATACCACGTATACACACCAGGTACTGGTATACATCTGGCACCGGTATCGGCATGGTGAGAGCTCTGCTTGAGAGCTCTGCTTCCGCGGACCGAAACGAAACGTCCAGCGTTGTCTGTGAGAGACCAAAGTTCGATTCTGTGATTCTGTGGTGCATTGCTGTATTTATTAAACCCGGTTCAATTCTTGCCGGGTGAGGGGGATGCTTCGGGGACAATCACTCACTTGACACAGTCGCACTTGCTGCTCGGTATGTTGTTGTGTACACAGCACTTCCGGTCCATGCCAGCATTGAAGGCGTTCTTGCCTCTCATGTGGCTCGCGCAGACCCACCGCTCGCACTTGGCCGATTGAGGACAAAGCTTCCTCCTTTGCCTGCAGTCTTCTTGCTTTCCGCTGCACTGGCTGCACCTCTTCAGATACGTGAAGTTTTGCCTCCGCTTTGTGCTGCTAGCAGATCTCCCACCCGCAGTCTGCCTGCCATGTTCGTCTTGGGCACTTGGCTCGCGCGTCGGCTCCGAAACTGCACCAGCGGATTCCCCAGCTCCGCCAGCTTCATCACCGACATATCCACCGAGTCCGCCGGTTGCACCATCAAGGTGATGGTCGCTTCGCCCGCTCCCTAATGCTGCCGCTGGTGGTGGTGGTGGTGGTGGCGGTGGTGGTGCATATGTTCCGTCCATACCATCCACGGTTTTGTCCCCAGTTGTTCTGCGGTGTGTTGCGGCCGAGGCGAACCCCCACCGCTACTCTTCGTACAGCAGAGTAACAGAGTAACGCTCAGCAAGCAGCAACCAGTTTTAAAACAGCATGAGCTGTTCAAAATCGAAGAAACACGATCGGTTGTCCAGCCGTCGGTAGATCAGGACGCAAAATGATTGGCCTGCATATCTACCTACAGCACTTTTCATTCCCCGATTCCTATACTTTATCCAACATAACAATTCAGGTCTCTCGTAAAGGCTACTGCTGTTTGGTGGTATCTTTGGGTTTCGTATTGGAATGAGGCCATACAATATTCAAATTTCCGGGGAATGGGTGTGTTCGGCGGAGATCATGTGTTGACCTGTGCCTGGCAAAGCTCAGCTGATAGGGTTGCATCAAGCATCAGCGCAGCACACCTGGCATCGCGCACCGCGGCGTGTTGCCAGCTCATTCACTGATACATAGCAGACCATTTTCAGTCGGTTTAGTGGTCCTCGTAGAGGACAAGTTGCTTCATTGGCAGCCGATAAAAAATGAGGGTATCTGGGAGGCACAGACTACTCGCAAGTTGCGGGTTTATCTTGGTCCAGGCTCTGCTGTTTTGCGTCGGGCCGAGCTCGTCCTTTCGTGTTGCCTCAGGCGACCGGCGGGCCGTGCGTGCGTTGCCGAGAGCTGTTCACATACGCACGCGTCGGAGAAGGTACTCGCCGGAAGGTTGTCGCGCAGCGAGGCAGGCCGCTGGTCTTGATCAGGACTCAACCCCTCTCGTCGATGCCTTGGCGAATGCGGCGAAAAACGTGCGGTCGCCTCTGTTCTACCCCGGTCACAAAATGGGCAGGCAAGTACTGCTGTTTGAGGCAAGCACTGTTGTGGTGCAGAGTGCAGGGAGTACCCTACGAGTATCCGCCAACTTTGGGGGAAAATACTCGGGTAAGTTGGGGTACTCGCGAATATTTACGTTTTTACGTTTACTTTGGGGGGGTACCCGGGTACCCGCATAGTCGGGTACCCGGGACCCAAATACTCGGTGAGGATGAAGTATTTCCCGTACACCCTTGACGGGTATTAGCAAGCCGGGTAATACTCGCGAGTACGCGAATAACTGGCGAAAGGGTAAAAATTTTCAGCGGTATGGTGTGGAATGCTTAAGACCGCACGTTATGGTACCACTTTGTGGCTCTCTCATCTTCCTGATGATGTTATTTCGCGACCCCAAAGTGTGAGGCATGTGCAACAACAGCAGCAGTGCCTGTGGTAAAAATCTGCAGTACCCGTACATAAATCAAATATCATACGTATCGTTCTCGTATATAGCACCAGAGCATCTATCATCGCATATATTTGAGCAACAAAAAATCGCGGCCAGAAGATTCTGTGGTGGCGTATTGTACTCGCCACTAACTCAGGGAGGTCCCATTACAATCTGTGAGCTCGGATCTTCAGGTTGGTAGGCTATTGAGGCATTTCGGTCCTGTTGGGATCAAGGTACGGTGACGGGCGAAGACCCAACCCAACCCCTAACCCTAACCCTAACCCTGACTCCAAACTGCAGCCAAAACGGGCCAAAACTGGCCATAAACACGGCTGCGCCGCGTTTGTATCTAACCAGGAGATTTCTCAAATGCAGACGACGATTCCGAAGTGCAGACCGTGCTACACAATTTTCAAGTCAAAAACACCCCTAAAGATCCTAGCTCACAGATTGCAAAACCTACTCAATTCAGGGGTGAGATAGTGGCAAGAGGCCCTTTCTTGTTGAATGTTCACATCTTGGGAACCTGGTGGACCAACTTTGGTGTCCACACGAGGTGTATACCCACTTTCTTTGTGACCATGTTTCTAAGATCAAGATGAAACAGCTACAAAGTGGTACCAGCAAGGAGCGATTACCCAGTCGGGTAATGTTCGGGACGATGGCTGGTGGGAAGAACCCGAAACCTGGCGGACAGTTTAAGACTTGGTATAGATGCATAGTCGAAGACCTGAGAGAGTTCCAAGCCACCGAGGGTCAACAGAACTTGCCCCCTTAGTGTTTAGAGTTAAGACCGCACTGTGGTCCACTGCAGCAAAAAAGGCGGGGAAGTGGTACCGGGGAGTCATCGAAGCAGCCGAACGGTTCATGGTGAGGTGGCACGAGGATGAGGCACAGCTGAGTAGGCAGCGCTGCGCATCCGCCGTGGGTCGTGTCCAAGGGAATGGGGGGAAGGGGGGTAACAGAAGGAGTGGAAGGAAACCCGACCAAGGGAATGCGGGGAGGGGGGGGAACAGGAGGAGTAGAAGGGAAACCGCGGTAGACGAAATTAGGAAGGAGATGGCAGACAGAGTAGCAAGGCACCAGGCCGACTAGGAAGTAGAACATGCCTATGCTACTCGTGCCGCCAACTGGTGCAGCTGGTCCGAACGTGGTCTTCCTTTGTCTTTTTTTTTTTTTCTTGCGCTTGATCCTCTGTGTTTTTTTTTTTTTATTTTCTTTATCTTATTTTCTTCTATTCATGAGCCTTACGAAAGAAGTCGTGTGGCGGGAGTGGATGACGAGCCTGCTCTGCTTGTTTCATGTTGTCTGACGCCGAGGGCGGGGCATAGTTGACGAACGCAGGTCGGAGACGGTAGACAGGGTAGGTAGCAAGGTCCCAGGCGGACTACAGTAATAGGGAGGACCTGGCTATGCTACTCGTACCACAATGTGCTTCGGTTTGCCTGATATTTTCCCTTGGTTCTTAGTATCACTCTGTTTATATGTAGTGGTGTTTATATGTAGTGGGTTTTTTTCTTTAGTTCATTTTTTCAAGTGTCTGCCACATCCCCTGTGGGGGCGCACGACAGTTTGTTCTTTCTTTTTTTCTCTTCTTTTTTTTCCTTTTTCTCTTTTGATTTGTTTTCTTGGTTTGCTTTCGTTTTCTCTCTTTCATAGAATATGTATTTCGCGCCTTTCGTATCCAGTATGATGACATGGCATTGCATTGTCTACTGCATACGTAACAATGTAGCATCTCTGCGGCGTAGTTTTGTGACAGCAGAACTTGTATCTCTCTAGGATTGAAGAATCGATACGGACACTGGTTGTGCTGGATGTCGACGGGTAGAAATAACGGTTTAATGTGAAGAACACACACACCATAACGTGCGGTCTAAGACAACATTTTAAATTCGAGAATAAGAGTTTCCTGCAGAACACCAGTCGCATAGCACCCAGGGGACGTGATTTCGGGGATAACAAGTTGACACATTTTCGTAAGCCCCGAGACTTCCGAGGTTAACCAACGGGTATTGGGGTACCCGGGCCCTAAACACTCGGTGGTTATAAAGTGTTACTCGTACCTGTGACGGGTAAAGCAAGCCGGGTAATACTCGCGAGTACCTGGGTGATTGACAACAGGGTACGTAACTACTGCTGGAACTTCTGTTGATAGTACAGAGTACTCTCAAGCTCGTACACATCGTACAAGTACGAAGTATGATGAGATACTGCTGTATCCGTCCGTGCGTATATAGAACGATTTCACTCTGCCCATGGGGTGCCTCGAAGTTATTATAATGCTCTACAGTACTTCTTTCAAGTAACATGCCAAGACCGCCCTTCTACAGCGGCGCGCCTTCTCGGCTCGTGGACGACATCCTCGGAGGGAAGCTGGACGCCTTCATCCATGATCTGCCCGAGCTGCCCGAGCTCGACAACCTCTTCGCCCCGGAGGTTCGTGGCCGCAGTGTCGGAAACTGCTTTGTTTTTTTGAGTGCTTGTTCTGTGCTTGTTCTGTGCTTGTTCTGTGCACGGCGTGCGTCGTGCTGCTGTAAAGCAGTAGCAGCGTGCTTGGGTTCCACGGACAACAAATGTTCGAGCAGTAGCGGCAGCCCCCACACGGGAATGGATAGCTGGCGGGCTTAGGCCAAGGTGTCCGGATGTGTTTCCTGCACCTACCACCTCTTTGTGCAGTCGGTGAGGTTATTTTTCGGTGGCCGTCGACTGCTAGCTGGATACGTAAACAGATTTTTGTTTTTCAATAGTGAAACTTGAAATTTGAAATTCGCCCTCCCCCCTCTGTAGGCAACAGCCGCCACCTGAGGCAGACCCCGCCAGGGACGAAATCGGCCTGAAATTAAAACACGACCAACGGTATACCAGGTAACCAATTTTTGATGTCGCGGAGACTCAAAACCCGCACGGCCATCTCGCAACAAGAAAGACTGAACACGCACTATTGCTATGGCTGAACGTGTCTGTCGTCTTCCACGCCGGCCTCAGGGTCCGATTCGAGACGCCGAACTGCTGGCGGCGGACGCGTTCGGTGCAGCAAAGACTTGGCTGCTGGCCAACGGGAGGTGAGCCTATACCTTACTGCCCAACCGGCCGAGAGAGGCCTCTTCTGAGAGGGAGGGGGGGGGGCTGCCTTTGTAGGAACCCCCATTCGCCCCTGCCGCCGCCTTGTTCGGTTCACACTCCGTAAATTTTCCGTGGTCTACTATACGATGTGTGATTGGGAAGTCTATCGCAACTTGGTGCCCCAAAACAGTGACCACCGCAAGGACAAATCCCACGCCCTTGGGGGGGAGGGGGGGAGGTGGTGCAGCGAGCCACGGGAGACTCGCCACCATACTTGGTGCGGAGCCCGCCTACGGGAGTGCCTGGCCGTTCCTGCCTGCTTGAATTGCGCTATGGGGAAGTATCAGGATGGAGCTCACCGACTCCCTGCTGAGGCCAGGGCGCTGCCCGTGAATGGACGCCTATGGTGTGCAGTGCGACACAATCGTGTCCCGCCTGACGGCTCCCGCTTCCTCATCACGCGAAATCGCCCCCCTCCCCCCCCCCTTCTCTTTCACGGATGGCGACGGCCCAGGAGACTACTGCACTGCAGCCGCTCCCACCTCTGCAGGCAGTTCCAACCCCTGACCCTCAACCTCCCACCTCCGTTTGTGTTTTTGTCAATCCCACTCCCCCCGGACGGGTCTCGACATGTATATGCTCGTGTTCGCGACTTTCACAGCACGTGTGGAGTCCTGTCCTCGATCATCGCGTGTGTGCTGTGGCACAAATCCCGCCCACCGCTCGGATACCTCACGGAGGGCGGCGGTGACGTGGACGACGGGAGAGCCGCAGGGGCAGCGAAACCGCGGCGCAGCGTGGTAATCTTGCCGAGGGACGTGCACAAGTCTGCGGTCCACGCGCTTGTCCTCAGCGGTGCGACGCCGTGTTTCTTGCCGCCGCTCCGCCACCCAGAGTCGGGGGTGAGCCTTGGCATTGGGAAGGCGGCACTTGAAGAAGCCCTCAAGGAGCACGGGGACGAGGTGCGTCGGCAGAGTCATGGACGTGATGTGGGAGGACAAGGGGCGGGAGGGGAGGGGGTCGTTGTCAGCATGCCTCGGAGTTTAAACAATCAACCATGCTTTCCCCAAGGATGGAAACATTTTATTTGAGGCGACGGAGCTCACGGCGACTTGAGGGGCTTTCATATTGATGGGCACCGTTGGCTATCGGTTAACTATCGGCAGTCCTTTTCGCGATTTGGTTATCCGTTACGCGACGTTGCAGTCTGGGTGGAAACGGTGACGGCGTGCGAACCTCCATTCCCTCTATTCCCGCAAGCGTTGTGAAGACCGACATGGCGCGAGTACCGCGCAGTCGTTGGCATTATCTGGTTGGATTGGCACGTAGAAAAGCGTGCGCATGGTGTGTGAATTTTCACGCAAAACGCAGCCACCCCATTTGACCGAAGCCGCGGTCAGGCCGCTCGTTGAGACGGAAAAGTAGGCTTGGCCTCCGGAACCACTCGACGACAGAAACCCTTGCCGGGGCAGTGGTGCCGGCAGACGTTTACCTCACCCTCGCACCTCTCGCGCTCGCACGGACAATTTCAGGTTGCGGCGGTGTTCGTGGTGTCCCCGACCTACGAGGGCGCCTGCTCGGACGTGACCTCGGCTTCGCGGGCCTGCCACGCTGCCGGGGTTCCGCTTGTGGTGGACGAGGCTCACGGAGCACATCTCGCTTTTCTGGAGGCGCCTGGAGACGGACAGAGTTACCCTCTACAAGGTACGACAAACCACCCCTGCTCCCCTGTATTTTCCGTTCTTCGCAGTCATTTTGTGCTCGGCACTGCTGCTTACGGCGGAGGCGGGGGCGAGGACATCATTACACCGTCGATATCCTTACTCGGTTGGATTCCTGCTGCTGCCGATCGTGATGATCCCTCTCACGCCTCACGCCAAGGGGAGTGTAGGGCGGGCAGGCAGGCCAGGGAACGCGGGGAGCGCGATCGCGGAAGGCAAGGCTGGTGTAGGGGTATTGTGGGCCCTAGCGAAAAGGGACGCCAAGCACAACTGCTACACCCGGTTGAACGGAGCGGAGAGACAGAAAGGCGAGAGCGCGGGCGGGCATTCTTGGGTGTCACGAACACCACCTTCGAGGAGTTTCGCCTCCATATTTACGTCTGAAGCACCTGAAACGCTATTGGCTGGCACCATTCAACTGGCTTCGACATTGTTATCGTGACCAACGACACCCTTAACACCATTTACCCCTACCGAAGTAATGTTTTCGCCCTCTGACCGAGCCGCCTGACCACCGCCACCGCACCACCGACGTCCCGCTGCCTGACGCCGACCCGCTGTTTTTTTTGCGGTGATGAAACATAGCGGCGCTGCAGTGCGGGGCGGACCTCGTGATTCAGAGCGCTCACAAGACCCTGGGCTCGCTGACACAGTCGGCATTTTTGCATCTGGGAAAAGGCAAGGGCTATATGAACAGCGCGAGCACGTATCGGTACTTCCCCGCTCTCTTTGTGGCACTCTTTGAGGGACAAAGAGGTGTTTTCCCCATGTGCGCTGGGTCATAAACGCGGTGCAGACCCTGCCCCCTGTTTTGGTATCTCAGACCAAAGTGAGTCTAAAATCGAAGTCACGCCCTTCGCACTCCGCGAAGCAAATGAAGCGGCGCAGGATTCATCCCTCACAATCACGTCCCACGCAGCGAAACCAAAACGAAACGATGCGACACGAAAAGGAACGGGACGGAGTCTAAACGAAGTCAATCGAAACCAAACGAAAAATCAGACGTACACACTACCAAGAGTTCCAGCCGCAGGGACTCCAAGCGAGCGCGCTGACTAACTCTCAGGGGGGGGGGGGGAAATGCCCTTTGCGTGCCCGGAAATGCAGGCGTGTTGACGGCGGGGGACGGGGCGTTCTCCGCAGAGCGGGCTGTGTCCGACGCCCTTGCGACCGTCCAGAGCTCCAGCCCCAGTTGTGAGTGTCCCGCGCGCGGGTGTAATCGAGCCTCGAAATCGGTGGTTCGAGAGCCTTTTCCCGTTCAAGGGAACCAAGGAAACGGTGTGCGGGGTGAATCTCACGTGCGTTACGACGGACCGTTCGGCGTGTTTGTGTGCTCGTACCACGTTCGCGTGTCTCCATATATTTCACCAGCACACGTTTGTTTTGCCGTGTCCATCGCGTTCGTAGTTTCGTACGGTGTTTAGCGGCATTTTCCTGCCGGCGACAAAGCTCTATGACACGGAGGCCGCCCCGTCTGTGTCCCTCGGCCACATCACACCAAATCCCAGAGAACGCACGGGTGTTCGGTGTTGCACCGCCAGGTTTTGACCGGATCGTTTTTCTGTCCAATCAACCATAATGGATTATAGACCGGAGTACTCCCTTGCGAGTTGTCAAAGCTGGCAAGCCGTCTCCTCGCAGGCGCCTGTAGCGTCGGTTCGAGTGCGGTTCAAGTGTATCGAACCCCCGCAGTCGGCCTGCCCTGAGGTAGAGTTTAGACCGAGGCCCATCCCCACCCCTCCCGAGGACTCGCCAGTCGGCAACCGCGCCTTTGCTTAACATCTTTACTGCCAGCTTAGTGGCTATGTTGTGTCAAGCAGTGAAAAAAGTAAATCGAGTCGTGGGGCGGCGTGTAGGACAGTCCATTCACGCCGATTCGGGGGTCACTGCCGAGCGGTCTCGTAGCGGTATGCTGTCCCTTGTGCATCCCCCCCCCCTCCCCAATATATGGGTTGGGTTGGCGTCGGTTGGCAACGACACCGTAAAACATGCCGCTCACTACGTGATCTAGACATCCAGGGTACCGTTTTTTTTTTTTTTTTTTCGGCGGTCGCCCACAGCTGGTCGTCTAGTTAGATCATTTGTAGTGTTCAAGGTAAGGCAACCAAGAGGCAGTTACATAGTACTCCCATTGCTGTCTCTGGAAGTGGCCACACCGGAAATTAAACTAACTCATTGAAGCTGTCATCCATATGCAAGTCCGCCTCACAAGCGGTTCTTAGTAGGATGCAGCTCACCCTTCATGCGACTCGCCGGACACCTCACGGCGCTTCGCGCTTGGTGCAAGCAATGTCTGCCTGGTCGGTGAAAACCCGACATGCTCCGTCCCGGCACTGTAGGGATGCGAGGGTCTATGGTCATGGTCATACGACTACGGCCATGCATGAGATCGAGTACATCTCTCCTATCGAGTACACCCCCCCCCCCCTTCCTTGCGCCCTCCTTCCTCTCCGTTTGGGCGAAGCAAGGAAAACGACGGCCACATGGTTGCCTTGGCGAGGGTATTTTTGCGTAATTTTTTTTCCCTTTGGGGTAAAACGCCAGCTGGTCAGAGAAAAGTATCGACCTTGCGCCACAATCATGCAACACAACGTTGCGTCAGTCCGGGGACCGTTACGGTTCTGTTCAGCGCTATCAAAATACGTCAGACACGCACACTCGCGCACTCATGCACCGTCACACACACACAAACTCGTGATGCCCTCGTCGGGGTAGATCTGCTCCTGTCGTCGCTCGATGCGGCGCGTTGGAGCCTCGCCGGCGTGGAGAAGGACGGCAGACGGCGTCTGAGGGAGGCGGTGCATATCGCGCAAGGGGTTCGGGCGGAGATGAAGGATGTGGAAGGTGCGAGTGCGGTGGATGGCACGACGACGCTCTCTCACACACGCGCGGCTTCGCCGATGGTTCGGTTTCTCCTTTTTTTCATGGCGGCCCCACAAGCATGTTTCGCTTACTCGATTGGCGGCGCCTCGTGTCCTGCCGTGGGTGGTCTACGCTCGTGACCCCCCCCCCCCCACACACACCCCTATAGTATGTACCTGGTATATATGCAGGTTGGGTTGGCGTCGATTGGCGACGACCCTGTAAAATACGCCTCTCACTACGTGACCTAGACAGCCAGGGTACAGTTTTTTTGTTTTGTTTTTTTGGCGGTCACCACGGCTGGCGGTCGAATTAGATCATTTTTTGTGCGAGGAGAACCTTCCCTCCGCACAAGGGGGATGCTCGTATCACGTAGTGTGTATATGGTAAGACACCCACGAGGCAGTGGCATGGTATACCCATTGCTGTCTCTGGAACTGGCCACACCAGAAATTAAATTAATTAATTGACACTGTCATCCATATGCAAGAAAATCCGCTTCAAGAGCGGTTCTTAGTAGGATGCAGCTCACCCTTCATGCGACTCGCCCAACACCTCACGGCGCTTCGCGCTTGGTGCAAGCAATGTCTGCCTGGCTGGTGAAAACCCGACGTGCTCCGTCCCGGCATTGTAGGGATGCCAGGGTCTATGGTCATATGATTACGGCCATGCATGAGTATACCCCCCCCCCCCCCCCCCCCAGTCTATTAGGAGTAGGAACGGTGCTCCGTCTCGAAAGGGTTGCGTGGTCAATGGTCAAATGACTAAGGCAAGCAAAAAATGAGTACGCCGCCCCCCCCCCCCACCCCGCTTTCCCTCTCAATTACCTCGGCCACCTGTTTTCCCACCCGTCTTGACTCTTGTTTTTTCGATTGCAACAGGCGTCAACGTGCTTGAGCTCGGAGGGGAGAAGGAACGGGCGGCGGGGTTCGTGGGGACGGATCCATTGCGCCTAACGGTGTCCTTCGATGGGGGTGTCGGAGGCTACGAGGCTGACGAGCTACTCATCGACGGTATTTGTGAAAGCCACGGGTGCATGAGAAACGCCAAGATTAAAAGAGGGTTGTAGTTTTGACTGAACAGCCGCAGCTGTGGGAATTTTCGCCACTAGACTATGCTCCCGGGCGCTAGCGGCTAGATTGCGCTTGGGGGGCGTGCGGTCGGGGGAAAAGGGGGGGTGACAACAGAAGGTACTGTGGTTCGAAAACGTTTTCATTTTCGACAGGTGTTCTGTGGGAGATCGGGTTGATGATTGGGCAACCCCCTGCGTCTGTGGTTGGGACGTAGACGCCTTGACTGCGCTTTGCCGCACACGATAGGAAATGTGGACGTGAAGCTACAGCTTGTTATTAGCTTCGCGAGCTGGCGACCAACAGCAAGCACCGCCGTACATCCTTTCGTCGGCCTTTTCATCGTTCTCTTGACCCCGTTCCACCGGCTTCCGCTAGGGGCGAGCAGGTGAGGGAGGCTCCGCACGGTGAACCGCTTCTGCCAATAAAACCCACAGCCAACGCAGCAACGGTGATGTTTTGCGGCACAAGGCGGCTTTTGATGTCGACGATGCCCCCTCCGCCATTCGCCGACCCCCGTCGGCTGCTGGGAAAACAGTAATTCACCTCGGGGGCGAGGTGTCAACGATTGTCAGACCACCGAGCCATGCAACTATTCCCTTACGCTGCCGCTGGTGCCCGTCCCACCCAACCAACGACTACCCACCCCACGTCTCTGACAACCCCTCGCTGTTGCCCCCTTGCCTGCGCTCGCTCCTATTGTGTGCAGAGTTCGGTGTGTATGCGGAGCTCCCGGCTCCTGGCTACATCACATTTGCGTTCGGCCGGGCTCTACACCCGAGCACGGCCAGAAGTTGAAGGAAGCAATACGGCACGTCGCGCGGTAGGTCCTGACAACGGGATAGCCCCCCCCCCTCCTGTTTCTGCTGTGGTTGTATGTCTTATGTGTCTAGCCTCGTAGGGGTACACATTTGCGCGCCCTCGTCTTGGTGACCGGACGATGCGCCTCGGCAGCGGGCATCTTTTCAGAAACCGAGGTGTTGTGGTTGAGCGCCCCCACGACTGATGCGGCGTGATATGGCACTGAATTAGCGATCACCCGTCGGGATCAGACCAGCACTCAGAGAGAGAGGGGGGGGGGGGTGGGGGGTGGCGTTGAGGCACCGCGTCGTGTACTGCGTAGCGCCATTTCTGTGCGGTTGTTGAGACCCCACCCCACTGGTACGAACATAGCTTGTTTGCTGAACACGATCAAAAGCAGACTGCTACTGGGCTCGTAGGGATTGAAACGCGCATGTATAATTAGGAGCACCGTGCATTGCATGTATATATTATACGAAGTACATATGTATGTAGGTGCCGCAAGCTACCGGTTTTATTCTCGAGGCGTCGGTCTGCACGACGCCCGTGCGCGCGTCGTATGTCTCCCACGGCAAGCAGCACGCCGATGGTGCTTTCGCCGCGGTGCGCTATCGATGCGACCTCCTCCATGACTATAGCCCCGATTCGCGCTTATTTGGTCGTGGCATGCCGTATCCCCGGTGCTCACGAGCACCGTGCTGATGGGTTTACTCTTATATATTCCGTGCGCGTCGGGGCCACCTTCCCAGAGAAGCAACAGCCCGCCAGGGGTCAACGTCGGTTGCGGAAAAGGAGGAAACGTCAGCAGAGGCGGTGGCGGCGGCGGCGCTCGTGCCCGCGGTGCAGGTTTGCACCCCACGGTGAGCAGCAGGCGTCGTGAAGACGGCACGTCAAGCGCGTGATTTTTTTTTTCTAAATGCGATTTCTCCTCGAACGAGCTTTTTTACTTTCATCTTTTTTTTTTTGCGACCTCAAAAATAGAAAGAATGGCAACGACAACGATTTACGACCATATTGAAGTTAAAACAGAAAATACAGTTCTACGTACCCTGGATGACGATACCGATTTTTTTTTCCACTGGTCCAAAACATCTCAGTCGAAAACGAGTTAGCGGCAGGAAAACTACGGGAAGGAAATACCCTATTTTCTGTACACGCTTGTAGAGCCTCTATTAATAGCGGTAGTATTTAAGTGCTGTTTTTTTGGTCTGGCTGGAAGGGTAGAAAAGCGATCACATTGGAGAGATCCCGTGGAACCGACCTGGACTTGAGCAAGGGTCACACAAATCCCGAACCACGCTTGCAGTGGCACTCCGTCTAGTAAAATGATGAGATGCCTTTGGGCCGGTGGATATGACCCCTCTCCCCACGATCTGCCGTAGCAGTGCGCGGCGGAGCAGTACCCAACGCGTCCACCCCCTGCTTTCGCTGTCGCCCCGGGCGTCTTCTTCAGGCCACAAAATCTGCGACCGAAGCACCCGTGTGGATTGTCGTGGTTTTCCCTCCTCCCCCCCCCCCCCCCCCGCCGGCCCTCCCGCCCCCCCGTATGACATAGAGAAGTTTGGTATACGAAATACAGTGGTAGCGAGAAAACGATCGCTATTCTAGGAGATACATGGTGGCCCCAGGCGGCGAAACAAGAAGGGAATGAGTAAGACAAGTAAAAAAAACTATCAGGTACCTGGTGTGTAAAATACTTCGAAGCATGGAAACAACGCAGTGTGCGTATGTAATATATGGAAAAACGGAATGAGCCCCCAAATGTTTAGGGGTGTCTTAGCTAGGAGTAGGAACGATGCTCCGTCTCGAAAGGGATGCGCGGTCAACGGTCAAATGACTACGGCAAGCAACACAATTGTTCGCCCCGCCCCCCCTTCCTGTCATATGACTACGGCCATGCATGAGATCGAGTACATCTCTCCTATCGCGTACACCCCCCCTCCTTCCCCCAGCTAGTGTTGGTGTTCTGTGCCTGTCCTCGTGGCGAGAGGTCCAATCCGCGGATGCCTGTTCCGTTGCACGTCCCCGGCTGTGCATTTGTAGGGAGGCGTTTTTTTTCTCCTTCTAAGACCGTTAGCGCGCACGATGCGATTGGACTGGCCAGCGCGGAGACGGTGTGCCCGTACCCTCCCGGTGAGCTCGTGTCCGTTTTGGTTTTGTACTCATCATGCGTCTCGCTCTCCGCGGCAGCGAGGGTTTCCGTTGCTTGACGGGAGAACATGACTTTTTGGCGAAAAACAGTATTACATATGATACTTCTGCTTTATTTGATGCCGCCTAATGTTCGCGACGCGGCTTTCGCGAAGCGTACTCGTTTGAAAAAGGGCGACACCTGCAATCATAGGTTCTCCAAATCTCGAGGCCGAGCTGTGTTGCGACGCTTGTGTCGGGCGCTTTCCCCGTGGGTGGGTCAGGACAACGCGTGCTAGCAACTTGGATCCAGACATGGCCAAAACAGAATTTGTGACTTGACGTGTCGGTGCGGTGGAAAATTCGTGCTTTCGTGCGATAGCAAGTTTTTTTGCAAGTTCCCTCAAGCAAACGACCGAAACCCCTTCAGGTAAAAGGTTGGTGGCTTCGTCTACGACTGCGTGTTATGATCCTCGACGATGAAAACGATGGTGGACGTTGTGATTGAAAAAAAAAAAATGCCGGGAGCTCCTCGGGCTCGGCACGGGCGAGCTCCTCCCCGCGCCTCACCCTGCGACGCCGCCTGCCATCTCGCTGCCGGGTTGCGGTAATACTCTGGCGTAGACAAAAAGGCTTGCCGCCCGGACAGCGAGCGAGACAATTTTCCTCTGCTTAAGACGTGCCGCTTGTGGTGTCGAGAGTGTTGGGAGGACGTCGGATCGGGCAGTCCCTGTGCTACGCAGGCGCATCGGGGGCACCTATTCGCAGAGAATAGGCGTTGAAAACGTCTTGCAACTATTGCAACTACCAGTACTCGTAGATGCCGCCCGGATCAAGCGTTTGGGAATATCCTCGTTTCACGGTGGTACATAGTACCGGCTATTCCGAACGCGCCGTGTAACAGGGAATGTCACATATTGAGATCTTGGGGGGGGGGAGGGTTGGGCGGCGGAGGTGTACTCATCTCGTGCATGGCCGTAGTCGTCTGAACATAGACTCTCGCATCCCTACAATGCCGGGACGGAGCTTTTGGGGTTTTCACCGACCAGGCAGACATTGCTTGCACCAAGCGCATAGCGCCGTGGAGTGTTGGGCGAGGCGCATGAAGGGTGAACTGCATCTTGGGTAAGAACCGCTTGTGAGGCGGGCTTTCTTGTATATGGATGGCAGCGTCGAATGAATTGATTGAATCCGTCACTTGGTTGAATTTGATTCACAAGGCGTAAGTAGATGTCACCCTTTCAAATGTGATTGTTGAAACGTCGGTAAGGAGTCAGTAGAGGCATTCAAAGGGGGACTGCATTTTTGTATTATTTTTCGAGTATTCAGGTGTGCTTGGTTTCACTTCCATATGTTAAGTCATTGGTTTTCTGGTGTGGCCACTTCCACCGACAGCAATGGGTATACTGTGCAATAACTCCCCTTGTGCGGAGTTAAGGTCCTCCAGCCCGCACAAATGATCGCCAGCCATGGTGAACGCCAAAAGAAAGAACACAAGAAAAAACGGTACCCTGGTTGTCTAGCTCACACAGTGATTGGCGTGGTGTCGGGCGGGGGGCACTTTTTTGTCACGGGAAGCCTACACATTTTATTGACGGGAAATATCAATCGTACTCCATCTTCTGGCGGCCTGCACAGGTCTGACTCCCTTTTCCCCCGCACTCCGCGCGTTGTCCTCCCCGCCGCCACATTGCCAGGTATTCCCACGCTGCTGCCAGGCGAGGTTATCACCCAGGATGCATTAGATGCCCTGATGGCCGTACAGAAGGGAGGTGGGGTGATTTCTGGCTGCACTGACGACACGCTGGCGACGATGAGAGTTGTCGACCTAGGGTGAGCTCGCCGCGCGCTAGTGCGGTGTTTCACAGACGGGAAGCTATCGTTGTGTCGGTCCTTAGGGTCGTTGTGTCGGCCCGGCCCTCGGGGTTTACGTAGTCGTGCGGAAATTTCGGTGAGACCACTTTTGGTCCCCACAACTCGAAGGAGGTTTCAGGAGCGTCCCGTCAAGAGAGAAAGCAGAGCGATGACGGCTGTAGGGGGAATCACGTCGGTTGACGTACAATGCATCGAGAGCGCATAGGAGTGAACAGGAAAGGAACGCGCGACGTCATCTGCCGATCGCCGCAGCGCCACGAGTGGTGGGTCTATGATAGGGTGGACTTGCACGTGAGCCGGGCGCCTCTGTCACCTCTTTCAACGCATGCTTCAACCAAGCTTGAACGGTGGCAAGCTCCGTCCAGCCTATCCGAACAATGTCAACACTCCGGTCTTCGGGTCTGGCTGCGACTGCTATAAGAGACCCAGTGATGCCTTTTGTCGGGAGGGCTGTGGGCGGCTCCTTGGCGGTGCCCCTGCCCAACAACCTGTGGTTCCAGGTTTGGCGGTGGGATGTTGCCGGTACGATAGCAGCGCCACGGTAACCGAAAACCCTTGCTAATACTGTAGAACGCCCGGAGGCCTCAGCAGACAGGCACCCCGGTCGTACCGTGTAGTTTTGTGCGTTGTATTTGTATTACTAATGCTTTCTCCGAGGTATATTTACTAATGCTATCTCCGAGGTATATGAGTACTTGGATAGCTTGGATTTAACCTCCCCCTGCTTGCTGTGGACTCCCGTGCACCAAGAAACAAATGAGCGTCTACTATGCGGCAGGGTACTTCCGAGGCACTTCACGCTCACACCACGCTACGCTAGGCTACGCTGCGTTGGTCGGGTTGTCCCGTGGCCTGCTCGCACAGTTTTAGGCCTTGATCCGAGTTTTTTCTGACTGAAGATCAAATCCCAAGCACACCCATAAAAACAGCGATATATAGTGATTTTCTGCCTGCCGACGACAACGGATTTCAGCGCAGCGCTCCTCTCATTTACACACCACGCAAGTGGTAGTGCTCGATTTCGTGTGGCATTCGGTCGGTGCTACTGTGGCTTTCGTGGGGACCCCATCCATGCCCTCAGGTCCTTCTCAAACAGGCCTAGTTTGGGTGTGTTTCCGCTTCTTATTTTACGAAGCACCGGTCTCGACGCACACGAGCTCTTGTGTTTAGTACATCCACCCCCGCCCCCTCCTCCCACGGCGATCTCCCTCAATAAAAAATAATGTGTGACATTCCTTGGATCAACGAACGCCGGAGCCTTCGTGCACGTACAAATTTGAAAAAAAAAAATGAAGAAAACACCTTATGTCTGCTTGCCAAACGCAGATTGACCCTGTCTAAAAAATACAAAAAAAAAACGGCGGGGATCGAGGGGATATTCCTGTAGAGCCCCTCTCAAGAACTATGAGGTAGAATGTATGACAAAAAATGGCGGGAGTGGGGGGGGAGGGGCAGAAAAAAAGTCCCGCCTGCCGCCTTTTCGTAAGAAAATCGCACATACATTCTGATGCCCAACACGCAACTTCCAACGATAGGGCGAGCGAAAGCCCCTCGAGACAACAGGTGCGTATTACGGGGGTCCATATTTAGTAGGACAGGTGGTATACCTAAAAACCTATATATTTACCTATTTTTTACTAACTATGTTTGGTCCCAATAACTATGGACCCCCGTAATAGTAAACGATGGCAACCGCTATATTCAGATGCAACGACGCTACGTATGTACATTCAAGGTTGGCTGTGCAAGGGACGCAGTATGCGCGGGCGGGGGCTTCGCGATGGCCGACTTCGCAGGGATCCCGTTACGAGAGAGGGAACATTCCTACGCCCAGGGAGGAATGACGCGGAAAAAAAAAGGCATCAATATTGTTACTTGCAGCTGCTGAAGATGTGCAGAGGGTGCCGCCCCCAAGTCGTTGACGTACTTGGAATATACGCCAACGCGTGCTACGCAATATAAGGATGCACCTCCACTTCCCCGAGGCTCCTCCTCGATTGAAGACCTCTGGTGTTATTCGAAATCCGATGGGCAAAATCCCATTACCTACACTGAAGGTCTATAAAGTGTCGAAACAAAACGATATTGGGTAGTGCCTCCGTCTGGCAGGCCCATCCGTCAGAAATATCGCCTCATGAGGCAAAAACAAGCGTGCTAATACGTACCCCTATATATCGTATCACGCGTACACGGAGCCCACGCCTCCCTCACGTACAAAGGGCTGTCAACAAGCAATCGCCGCCACGTGCTTTGTGACCACCCCACCCTTCAACGTCGCCCACAAGCATATATATCAGGTACCCTACGTACGACAGTAGTTGTTATTTTGATAACGTCGCCCGCGAGCGTTTGTATGTATCAGGTGCCCTATCTACGATAGTACTCATTTTGAGAATATAACAGCGAAGCCGACCAGCTTGCAACGCGTGCGAAAGCACCTCCTACACAGGGGATGTTACTTCGGGCGCTACAACACATGTCTGGTGTGTCTGGAGCACTCTTCGTCGAAATAGCAAGCAACGTTGCTGAGCTCTCTCTCTGCTATTTTTTTTTTCTTGTAATAATTTTTCCCGTGTCGATTGATGTCCATCGCATACATGAAAGGAAAAAAAGAAAAAGAATGAAGCTGTGAGATGAAAAAAAAAAACTCTAAACTCATATTTGCAAGCTTGGTGTGATAATTATCGTACCGGGTATCCTATGTAAGAAGAGATGAAGAGAAGAATAATTTGGCAAGGTATGCGCGCACGCACGCGACCAGGGGCCCCGAAGCTTCAAAAGTCGCACTTAAAACAACACAGACCCCACTGAACAAAAAACGCGATGCAGAGAGCATCATTTATGGTGCGACAACCCATCTTACCTACATTACCTCCCGCACACTATACTACAGCTGGCTTTCGATACACCACGCATGCCCGTTTACTTACGCTCACCTCTACGACATGCATGCGCAGGTACGCTCCCCACCCGGCGGCAGCAATACCCGCCAAATCTACACAATTGCCTGTCTCCGTGTCTTGTTGAGTGAATTCGGCGATGCACGGTGCCGTCGCCCGTCACCGTCCCGATCGTGTATTTGTATACATGCACCCTCGCTACGCATCGATCTGAGATGTGTGTACATGCATGCGCCAATTTTTTTTCGTTCTCTGCAAAAAGAAGGCGGCACAACCCGGTGCACCAAAATTTGCGCAGGAAAGGGTACCTCTCGAAACGTCGCCACGTTCGGTGATACCACGAAGCCCACCAGAACTCTACTCTACGTAGAGCGCCTTTTATTTAAAATATATACCAAAGTATAGAATCGAGCACCTTTTAGCCTGTGCCTACAGAGATATATCCTCGTTGTAAACCACACACACGCAACACACATTATTCACCAAGATTGCTGTAAATACAACACTAACTACTCGTAGGGCGAACTCCCTTTGCTTCGGTGACAAGAGACGTGATCCTGCACACTTCGTAAAACGCGATGATACAGCAACAAAACAAGCAAAAAGTAAGATAGCTAAAGAAAAAAAAGGCAATCAACATCAACACGGGGGGGGCGGGCGCGGAGAAGCGTCCTAACAAGCGACAAGTTGTGCTTCGTCCGATGCGGTCATCGGCACGCGCGTCCATACACGCCTGGTGATGCTGTGTTCGTCCGTCGACCTGTTCATCAGCCGTATTTCCTACAAGAAAGCAAAAAAAAACACACACACACCGAAGGTAACAACAAAGGGAGGGCTCAGTTTTTTATTTCTTAATCAAAGTAAAAACAGAACACAAAATGACGGCGTCATTCCTACGCGGGTGGCCGCGACCCCCGCCCTTTGCATACAAGGTGTCGACAAGCCTTTCAATTTGGTACGCCTAGTTGGTGTGCTACATTGTAGAATATCTCGATAATCGGCGAAAAGTCCACTTGTATGCCTTTTGTCATCTTGGATTTTACTGCGGCGTTTTATTTGGTATGGGTGTGTTCGCGACACGTCGAGGTCATCGCAATCTGCGCGATGCGACTGTGATATTATGTTTTGGTGTTTTGCTTCGAAATAACGGCAACAGCAGCCTCTTCAAACAATTAATATTCTACGTAGCAAGTATTTACGTCGCGAGAGAATTGTATACCTCCGTCCAACCTTGTATTATATGGTAACACCTAGGGAACAGCAGGGCAACCCTTGCCCTGCTCTACAATAGAATATCTCCACAGGATTTTTTTATGCCCACATTGTGCGACATTGTGCGAAGGGGGGAGTCTCGGCCACCTGTGCAAGGGCTGTTGTTCTCAGAGAGTTTATTCCAGATTTTCCAGATTTGTGAAGGTCTTGTTTTCGCGCAATTTTTTCTTCATCTTCTTCCAGATTTTCCTGGGGGGGTTTTTGTCCAAAATACGTGAAATTTATAAATTTACTGACATGTTTCGCCTTTTGATAATTCCACAGATTGTGACAGAACGCCTCCGTATTAAATTTCATGAATCTGGATTCTTGGGAAAAAAAAACGTGTTCCGATGACAACGGCCCTATAAGACGTACCTACTTGTCGTCTAGACAGATCCTAGAAAGTGCGCATCGTCCCAGAAGGTGGCCAGGTCGTTCGGATCGTGAAAATGTCAGCACCTCAAAAACGTCCCTCTAGAAATAAAACTCCTGTAGCTTTCTTAGCGATGTGTTCCATGTCTCGCCTACATGAAAGCGTTCTACAAGCGGGTGGGGGGATGTACGCATGTCATGCATTGCCGCAGTCGTTTGAACATAGACCCTCGCATCCCTACAACGCCGGGGCGGAGCACGCCGGGTTTTCACCGACCAGGCCGACATTTTGCCTGTGCCAAGCGCGAAGCGCCGTGAGATGTTGTTCGTGCGAGTTGCATGAAGGGTGAGCTGAATCCTACGAAGAACCGATTGTGGGGCGGACTTGCAATGGATGACAGCTTCGAATTCATTCGATTGTTTTCTGGTGTGGCCACTCTCAGACACAGCAATGTGTATACTCTGTATCTTCCTCGTAGGTGTCATGCCATACACCAGATACACACTACGTGATACTATCATTCTCAGTGTGCGGGGTCGAGGTTCTACGCCCCGCACAAATGGTCTGAGTCGACCACTAGCCGTGGTGACCACCAAAAAAAAAAAGGTGCCCTGGTTGTCTACAGTAGCCCACGCAGTGAGAGGCATGTTTGACAGCGTCGTCGGGGGGCGCTCACATACATCACGCACGCGGGTGCATGTTCACCCCGTTTATGACAACACCCCGTCTATATATGCGCCGGTACCGACCGAGCCGTGAGGGGCCACACAGAAGTGCATATAGCAACATGCATATATGACGCTCTTCATGCAGCGCTGTTTGATTCAAGGTGACCGCCCGTCGGTGCCGGAAATCGCTGTCGGTAGTAGGACCGGCTGACCAATTAGCTCTTCCGACTATGTATGTGAGTGGAAGGATCGGATGCGCCGCGACTGCAAGAGCTTCCTCACCTGAATATGCGCGGCTCCCCCCTCGATGAGCTGTCTTGCTTCGATCATATCCACCTCGCCCGCGGCGGTCGGCACAGTCGTTGCAATCGCAAACCCGTCCAGTCGCCCTTCGTCCCCGAGGGATACCGTTGATCTCCTGCTGCCGTGCCTGGTGGGCGTGGTGCGCTCCTCATCAAGAACGTACCTGTTGATATCGCAAGCGGGGGGGGGGGGGGGGGGGGGGGGGGGGGGGGGTGAACTACGATGTACCTGGTACCCTGATGTGCAGTAGGCGCCGTGCCAGCGTTGCCTTCAGAACCGAGTGGCTAATGATAGCCTAAACAAAATGTCGTCGCGTGTGGGCACATTTTTGCGATGCCGCTATCATACTCGTAGATCCCTGTCAGACGGTGACAGGCCTACAGCACACGATATGTGAGGAAACGCGACAAAACAAAACAACGACGAAAAAAAAACGCCTCTCTCACCTCTCAGTGAAGTTGTTTATGTGGGTCCGCTTGTGCACGACGAAGCTGGACTCGTCCAGTACCATCACGTTTCGACTCTTGTCCACTTGTTCTCCCGCCACCTGCCACCATAGAACAAGAACGGGCGCATCGCCAGTCGGTCACCAGCTACCTCTTATGGTACATGCGTAATGGTTACATTCAATTTTGTCCCTGTTATTTCACATGTGTACTCAGTATATGCGCACGAAACGCTTCGACGGCCGGCGCCCGCGTCCTGCGCAGGAGTGTTTGTGCGCGTTTGGCTAGACGCCTCTCTCTTTCCTTTCTGCAACTCGCCGAGTTCCGACGCCGAGCTCTGCAGGACTACGACGGGAATGGTGCCTCCTAAGTTTTTAATGGCGATGGGAATCGGGCAACAGACGGTGCTGTGTCGACTCCCACAGGAGGAGGATCTTCTTAACTAAGGCTGATAAAACGGGTATCTACGCTTCCCCCGGCGGGGGGGGTCGTTCTCGTCGCCCAGAAGCCTGCCGGTGAAGGAAGCACTGTCGCTGCCACAGCTTTTGAGTTGCCGCATCGACAGAATCGATATGAGTCACACAGGTCCAATGGTTGGGTGATGCCAAAAAAAAACCAGCGTTGTAGCCTTGCGCTGCAACGACGACGACGACGACGACCTAAGCTCAGGAAAAAGCGGGTAAGACATTAGACAAAGAGATGGAGCCGCCGCTGGTGCGTTTGTCCGTCTTGTGGTTGCCATGCGCGGCGTTTGTCGTTATCAAGATTTTTTTCGAGCTACTACGAAACAAATTATTCGTACTTCTGCCACCGAGGACTCGTCTCCACAAAACTGCTGAACCAAGTGCTGGCGTTCTATGTAGTTCATTCAACCCAGCCGCGGGGAAACGAATCGGCACCAGCATGGTCTTCATCCATGTCCAGCCACATTTATTTAATCTCGAGTGCTCTCAATAACACGCAAGTTCGACGCATGTTCAACATGCGCAAAAGGCGCGGTGACTCATTTTTTTAGTCTGATGAGAAACTAGAACATGCAGGCAGACATGAGTATACGCGTGTGAGATTGTACTAATGGCACAACCACATGGCCATGAAGTGAGCTGGCTCGTCGCAGCAGTGAAGCGCACCCGGGTCGTACGGAAGACACCACTAAAAACGTGGCGTTGAATCGCCCTAAACATCTGAGGTACTGAAATCGCAACAAATGACGTGTCGCCTAATCGCCCTTGAAAAAAAATGGACGTTGCACCTATACATGTACGCAGACTCAAGAATCCTTAACGGAGGACGATAAATCTAACCTGTGCTTGGATGGCGGCATGAGGCACGCCCATGCATCGAAGGTATGCTTCCATCGTGTCCGACCTGAAACGCCGTGGAATCAGACAGCGTGGAGGGGAGAGGGGCGTATCGTCTGACTTGATGCGAACTCTTCACACCTCAGACAGATCAGGAGCTACAGTAGAACACCGAGTTCCTCGGCTGCCGTTGTGGGAAGTTGTGCCGGGTGCGCGCAGAACAAATCCAACCCAGGGAACATGTGCTGGCTAGATCGTGCAGAGATTGTACGGCTCCCACCGGGCAACATGAGCTACAGTGCATATGTGTACCGTTATAGTATAACTGGTTGCTATGCGTTTCGTTCATGCTGGCTTATGATACTGCCTTGAACGAGGCTGAAAGCACGGTAATTACCTGGGTTCAAGTATTAGGATCGTGTTTGTAGTACTTGGGAAGCGTATCGTAGAGGCCAGCAAGGCACGAGCTTTAAGGTCATAGTCCGTTGGGCCACTGGTAAAAGGTTAACCGATCGCCTACCCAATGTAAGCCTTATGACAATTTCCCCCCCTGGAACGGACCGGCCGACCTCTGATCTTAACAGCTGCACAAGATTTTTTAGTTGTTTTTTGTTTTCTTCTTTTAATCGTCACTTTTACTTTCCAGCCTAACTCGTAGGAGGTTTTACCCTCAGCCATCTTCTGGACAAGCCGTGGTCCACAGGTGACGTCCCTTTCCCCCCGCGGTACGTGCCTCTATTTTTTGTCGCGCATAGGGTTCAGCATTCCCATTGTTCGTCGATGTTCGTCTAATGTAGCTAACTCACGCTCTCGCGCAGTAATTATTTTTTTATGCAAGAAAAAGTCCCTACGAGCTTGCACTCGGTGAGACTCGAAGCCACGAAATTAATCTTGATAGGCACGCGGACCACCTACCAAGCCACCGGGGCGGCATTCTGTAATAATTAAATGCGTCAGCTGTGAGTTCGACTGTTTGAATAGTTGATACTCAACTTTGCAAGCTGCGCAGTACGTTTGTTCTTCTACATTTCAAACCTGCAACTGCTGGCGGGCCTTTCATTTTGTGTTGGGCTGTAGATTTCAGAGTTTCAACATTTCAACTGCTGGTGGGCCTGCCACTCTTTGGGCTTGTTTTCAAGCGTAGAAAAAAACGTCACAGCAGCTAATGTATACGTCGCTCGTCGATTCAGGTGGGACGTACACGGTTCTTTTCAAAAGGAGGGACACATGCTCCGACTATCAATAGCTGTATTCGTAGAGACAGCAGCAGAAGCAGCAGAGGGCAGCAGCAACCCAACTGTGCCGTGAAGGCGGCGGCGGTGGGGGCGGTTGTATCAGCTTGCAGCAACACCGCCGACAACGTTTCATGTATTCTTCTGTACAAGTTTTGTTGTATATAATAATAACAGGCAACTAAACTTCCACGTTTTTTCCAGAGTTTGTTTTGTATGACTGCAATCTGTGGTGCTCTTCTCTTCTGTGTGTTCCCACACCCAAGAGAAAATAGGCCGCCAAACAAACACCGGTAATTCATACCTGGTATGACAAACACAAGCAGTACATACAGTAGTAGCTGACGTTTTTGTTGAATCTGTAATCATTTTGTCACAACTACATAGTAAAACCAGATGTACCGCAGGTGCGCACATACAAGATTATTAATTTTTTTTTGCAAGATCGACAGGAAATCGCTTCTTCGCACACTGTAAAAGTACAAGACCTGCAACAGCTTATCGTGCACATTTGCTAACCCTAAGGGCCAAACCATACTACCGTAGCAGTGAGGAGCCAGACGTCGGAGAGAGACGATGTCTCTCCGTATCTATAAGGGTCGCGCGAGCGACGACGTCTTTCCTAGGGTCAGGTGGAGAGGGGGGGGGTGCACGTGGGGAAAAAAATAATCGAAACCGGATTATAGGTCGAGTTTATCCTTCTCGACTTTCTTCCTGTGTGTGTCGTGTGTGTTCGGTGTGTGGTTTCCTTCGTATCGTTCTATCGCCGTTCTCAACGAAATCACAACCGATTTCGACACGGACGACGTCTGTCTGTGGAGCCCCCTCAATGATGCATATATCTATTCTCTGACATTCGTGTCAAAAGTCGTCATGAGTTCGCGGCGCTAGGTCGTGGTAGGTGATCGAAGTACCCAGAAAATCCCCCGCTTGTTACTGATGGGACTGTAACTGGGACTACTGCTGTACTGCTTACTTCTCAAGGACGAGCCACAGGGTTCGTCAGTTCTTGTGGTATTATACCACTGCACCACACCCGAACACGCGACCTGCTACCATCACCACCACCCCACCAGCCAAGCAGCAGGAACAGCACAAGCTTGTTGCTCTTGGTGGCTGCGTGCGTGGTAGCGGTGCTGTGTGGGGGTGGTGTCTCCTGTGATGTTATGGTACATGTGGTGGGTCTTGTAGCTTGGAAAACAAAGGCAGCACTCGTACAGACGTGGTGGCTTTGCGATTCGAGAACACAAGGAACAATAATCTCCGAAATCTAAGACGCAGAGTCTCCTTGCCACATCAAATCAAACCGAGGTCTCCAAGGGTAGAGCTCGCAGAGCTCTGTAGGTGCTGTTGTTCCTGTCTTGGTGGCTTCGCTTGCAGGCCCAAGGAGCACGCCTCGCTATCAGACCCAAGGAGTACCTACGTACAGCAGTGGTATTAATAGTAGCTTTTTCGTACGAGGGAGAGAACATACCAAGGTATCAACATCAGGAAAGCTGGTGTACAGCACATACGTATATTAACATAGTACGTACAGGTACGGAACAATGGTTAACATCCACTCAACCTTGGTACCAGATAGGATAATACGCTGAATAATACTGGTGTTGATACACATTTGGAAGTGGTTATTCGTCCATTACTTCAGCAGTAGTAGTACCAGCAGCTCGTACTAACACATTATTAGCAAAAAGTTTCCATGTAATATATGGAAACAACGTAATGAGCGCCCAATTGTTGGAGGTGTCTCTACATTATAGGAGTAGGAACGGTGCTCCGTCTCGAAAGGGATGCGTGGTCAATGGTCAAATGACAAAGGCAACAAATGAGTACCCCCCCCCCCCGGCGGATTGAAGGTTTCTGCGCTAATGCGCATCGCTGAATAGGGAATAGGATCGTGTTGTGGGGGGAGATCCTCAAAAAGGAATGCTTTTGGTGTTGTACTCATATACGTGGCGTCCGAGCTGCTTTTTTTCTGAAGCATGGCAGCGGGGCTCTTGGCATTGTCAAGTCGCCAGTTCGCAACTACACAATCGCAAAACTATGATTAATCGTTGACCTCTGTTCGCTTTGCACACTTTATTGTGCTTTTCTTTCCTGAGCGAGCTTAGCGGGCGGCGAATGCCGCCCGCGATGCGCCCGCGGAGCGAAGCGCGTTGTATCAGATACTACTGGTATACCAGGTATACGACTGCTGAACTGCTCTTGTACGGTACGACACAGCTATGTACACGCTGAAACCAAGTACCTTGGTTGCAAAACAAGCGTTTGCCACCAAAACTCTGCTCCTACAAGTGAAGGACCCTGCTTCCTCTTGGCACCTTGACTCAACCCAGACCTCACCAAGCAGCCCTCCAGGCTGAACCTAGGTACGTCAAGGTATATAATTAGCCGCCAGCATGCGTACTTGTGGGTCATTGCGTCATTGTCCACGGGCATGTACAATGTGTGCTATGGACTATAATAATCAATCTCGTGATGGTTCGTGTGGTGCGTTGTGGCTCGTTTCCAGTCTGTGTGTTCTTCACATTAAACCGTTATTTCTACCCGTCGACATCCAGCACAACCAGTGTCCGTGCCGATTCTTCAATCATAGAGAGATACAAGTTCAAGCTCTGTGGTCAAGAGACGCAACGTAGTATCTCTGCTGTGGCGTAGCTTTGTGACCACAGAACTTGTATCTCTTCTAGGATTGAAGAATCGGCGCGGACACTGGTTGTGGTGGATGTCTAGGGGTAGAAAGAACCACACACAGAGATGCTACATTGTTATGCAGCACTGTAAGCAGACTACGCGTATATGGACAATGCAATGCCATGTTATCGCACGTACTACATACAGCAGTATAGGCCCGCCAACAAGAAACACCTAATCTGAACAAGCCTGAGATTCTTACTGGGGCGCCATCTTCAAGCAGCCTTGAGCATAGGATATTATATAGGATTTAGTGTAGAGTTCACCACTGAGCCGTTCTTTTCTTGACCCAGTTTTCACAGCGTTCTCCAAAAAGTGAGCATCATGTTCTCATTGGGAACTTTCTTGTTGGCGGGTCTGTACTGCTGTAATGCTGTACAGCAGTTGTGGTACACGACAGGCACGACAAACATATCCTATGAATGAGAGAAAACAAAAGGAACAAAGAAATAAATTTAATGAAAAAAAAAGAAGAGAAATTAGTGCCCCCGCCTAGGGGATGTGGCAGACAATACAGAACGAGCTGAAGAAACGATACCACACATTGAGACAAAAATCCAAGGAAAATGACAGGCAAGCGGACACATTATTGGCACAACAAAAGAAACAAAAGGCAGTCGCAGCAATTGGTAGTGCGAGTAGCGTAGATAGACAGGTTCTGCCTACTACAACAGTAGTCGGTCTCGTACCTTGCTACCCTCTCTGCCGTCTGCGTCCTGCTTTCGTCAACCATGCCCCCACCCCCGAATGGGTGTGCATCAGACAATACGAAACAAGCAAGGCAGGCTCGTCGTCCACCCACGCCACAAGAATCTTGTCATGGAGACAACAAGGAAGAAGGATACAAAGTAACAATTAAGAAAATCACGCAGGATCAATACCTGGTGTTTTTGAATCCCATCGGAACGGGTGTCCCTGCTGTTGGTTATTGCCCTTCAAATTAACTGTCGTGACAGACCAACAGACCCCAGCAACTAACTGACGTCGCTGGGCATCGGATCAAAACTGCGTCGACGTTGAGCACAGCAGCCGACGCAGAGGGCAGCGACAGCAGCGGCACCTGTCTGTGTCAGATCATATTCAGTCCCCCCTGGTCAGAAACCATCAACAGTCAACAGACCCCTCTCGCAGATCATCTACCGTACGATCTACGATGCGTGGCTGCCATTCGACCATCCGCAAACGGCGTCTCTTCTTCGCGGGGGGGGGGTGGCACGGCAAACCAAGGATCGATTACCCAGCCGGGTGATGTTCGGGACGATTGCTAGTGGGGAGAACCCGAGACCTGGCGGACAGGTTAAGACTTAGCATAGATGCGTAGTCGAAGACCTTAGGGGGTTCCGCGCCACCGAAGGGTCAACGGAACTTGCTCCCTTGGTGTTTGGAGTTGAGACCGCACTGTGGCCCACTGCTGCAAAAAAGGCGGGGAAGTGGTACCGGGGGATCCTGGAAGCAGCCGAACGGTTCATGGTGAGGTGGCACGAGGCTGAGGCTGAGCTGAGCAGGCAGCGCCGCGCATCCGCCGTGGGTGGTGTCCAAGGGAATGGGGGGGGAGGAGGGGCAACAAGAGGAGTAGCAGAAAACCCGACCAAGGGAATGCGGAGAGGGGGGGGAAGAGGAGTAGAAGGGAAACTGCAGTGGACGAAAGTAGGAAGGAGATGGCAGATAGGGTAGCCAGGTACCGGGCAGACTAAGAAGTAGAACATGCCTATACTACTCGTACCACCAACTGGTGCAGCTGGTTCGAACGTGGTCTTCCTTTGTCTTCCTGTTGTTTTTGTTTATTTTTATTTCATTTTATTGTCTTCTTTGCGGTGACCCTGTGTGATTTTCATTTCTCTTCCTTTCTCCGATTGATAAGCCTTATTGAAGGAGTCGTGTGGCGTGGGTGGATGACGAGCCTGCTTTGCTTGTTTCGTACTGTCTGACGCCGAGGGGCCGGGCATAGTTGACGAACGCTGGACGATGGTGGCAGACAGGGTAGCAAGGTACCAGGCGGGCCAGCAGGGAGACCCTGGCTGTGCTACTCGTACCATAAACTGCTGCCGCTACCTGGAGCATGCCTTGTGCTTTGTTTGGTTTGCCTGTTATTTTTCCCTTGGTTCTTAGTCTTACTCTGTTGACGACTAGTGGTGTTTTCTTCTTTTTCTTTTTTTTCCAGCTCGTTCTTTTCAAGTGTCTGCCACGTCCCCTACGGAGGGGTACGATGGTTTGTTGCTATACTGAAGTATATACATATACGAGTACCAGGCATATTTTTGTTTCTTTTTTTTTGTTTCTTTTCTCTTTCGAATTGTCTTTGTTTTTTTTTTTGTCTTTTCTCTCTTTGTTTCGTTTTTGTTTCTCTAGGTCATGGAATGGGTATGTCGTGCCTGGCGTACGCAGTATGATGACATGGCATTGCATTGCATACGTGGCAACGTAGTATCTCTGTGGCGTAGCTTTGTGACCACAGAACTTGTATCTCTCTAGGTTTGACGAATCGGCACGGACACTGGTTGTGCTGGATGTCGACGCGTAGAAAGAACGGTTTAATGTGAAGAAAACAACAACAACAACAACATTGCAGTCTACGGCGGATGAAGTATCCGCGATCTCCGTTTCGGTACGTCCCGGTTCGTGTGTGTGTGTGTGTTCTTCACATTAAACCGTTCTTCTACTCGTCGACATCCAGCAAACCCAGTGTCCGTGCTGATTCTTCACCCTAGAAAGATACGAGCTCTGTGGTCACAGACTACGACACAGAGATAACACACCGTAATGCATTAATACCCTACGCAATACCATGCCTTCGCACTAGGTGCGGCCGACACAACATACATACATACGCCAGCAACCAAAATACACCATAAAGAAAGAGAAGCAACGAAGAAACCAAACCGAAAAAGAACAAGAAAAAGAAAAAGAAAAGGAGAAGAATCCCAAATAAATAAATAAAATTGGAAGCCAAAGCTCAGACACATACATACTTACCCCGAGCATGAGCCAAAAGGGACGTGCAAGGGGAAAGATACGAGAAGGAAAAAGGGGACTATGCATCCCGGTGAACACTTAACTAAGTAAAAAGAGCAATAGTGAGTGGGCCAAAATACGCTCGTCACCCACCCACTATGTAGTACTTCTTTCATAAGGATAAGAAGGGAAAAAAAATCAAAATACATACCGAACGGCCGCAGCAGTTGGCGGTATGAGTAGCAAAGAAAAGTCCAACCTATTAGTCGGCCTGGTACCTTGCTACCCTATCTGCGGTCTCTCTGCTACTCTCTTCTACCGCGGTTTCCCTTCTACTCCTCCTGTTCCCCCCCCTGCCCCCATACACTTGTACGGTGTTCCTTCTACCCCTCCTGCTGTTACCCCTCCCCCCATTCCCTCTAACACTACCTGCAGCGGATGCACGGCGCTGTCTACTCAGCTTTGCCTCAGTCTCGTGCCACCTGCCCATGAACTGCTCAGCTGCTTCGAGGATTCCCCGGTACCACTTTCCCGTCTGTTTTGCTGCAGTGGGCCACAGTGCGGTCCCAACTCCAAAGACTAAGGGGGAGTCGTCCGTTGATCCCTCGGTGGCTTTGAACACTCTAAGGTCCTCAGCAATGGCCCTAGGCCAAGTCTTGGGCTGCCCGCCTGGTTTCGGGCTCCCCCCACCAGCGATCGTCCCGAACATCAACCGACTGGGCAATCGCCCCTCGTGTTGCCGCACCACAGCCCCCGCAAAGAAGAGTCGCCGTTTACGGATGGTCGTTTCGATATTTTCGCATCGTGTTATCCTGAGCGCCTTCGCGTACGAGAGGGTGGTGTGGTCGGTGCGTAGTCGGCGCTGGAAACCAATGACTCGCAGAAGGACTTCGTGGTGGGCTGATCGAAGCTTGGCGAAGTGGTCCGCATTGAGGGTCCACGTCACGCAACCGTACAGCAAGGTCTCAATCACCTCGGCCTTCAGCATCCGGACTTTCAGACTAAGCGGTGCGTTCGTCCTATCGTACAGTTCCGGACCATACCGTTTGAGGCATGCCCGCATCAGACGGATTCGTCGCTCGATTTCGAAGGAGAGGACAGCGTTCTCGTGGATAATGCCTCCTAGGTATAAAAACTGGGTCGTCTGTTTATACTTTTGGCCTGCAGCTTCGATCGCGAGCGGTGAGGTGGTAAACGTCTGATCCGGTGTTCGTAGGAGCATCGTCTCTGTCTTCTTCTCGGATACTGTGAGACCTACTGCTTCGAAGACAGTCACGATGACTGTCATCATTCTTGCAAGGCCTTCCGCCGACTTCGAGACTATTCCTGCGTCGTCTGCATACAACATGCCCCACACAGCCCTTTGCACGCATGCCAACGGTTCCTCTTTTCCGACAACCCTGTCCTCTTCGAGATGAACCAAATCCCTTACGATGCATTCGTCTTTGCTGAGGCGTACCAGCACGATGTGTATCGCAGCGGCGAAGAACACGTTGAACAGTAACGGCGATAGTACGCAGCCTTGCCGCAGCCCCTGGGTTACATTGAACCAGTCCGAGTGTTCACCGTCATCCGCACGCACGCGAGCCCGCATGCCTTCGTGAAAATTGCGAATGATTGTGAGCATCTTGGTTGGTACACCAAGGCGTGTGAGTACCTCCCACAACAGTTCTCGGTCGACAGAGTCGTACGCTTTCTGCAAGTCGATGAAGCACATGTACAGGGGGATTTTCTTCTGCCGCCCGAGCTGCTGCAACCGGCGCACGACAAACAGCATATCGACTGTTGACCGTGCGGGGCGGAAGCCGCACTGTTCTTCAGGGAGTATATGCTCGGTCTCGCAGTAGCTGCTTAGACGGGACGCAACGATTTTCAGCAACACCTTGCCTGCGTGAGCAACAAGCGAAATACCTCTGTAGTTGTTGCAGTCAGTTCCATCCTTCTTTTTATGAAGGGTTTTTATGATCGCATCTTTCCAGGACCCACCAAGACGGACAACTCCAATACACGTGCTGCAACTGCTGGTCTATATGAAAACACATTAATGAGTATTTTATTCCGATTAGGTAATTTTTACTCAACCAAGATGCTGAGAATTATCCGTAATTTCCACGATGGCATGCGGGCTCGCGTGCGTACGGATGACGGCGAGCACTCGGAATGGTTTGATGTCACGCAGGGGCTGCGGCAAGGCTGTGTGCTGTCACTGTTACTGTTCAACGTATTTTTCGCTGCTGCGTTGCACGTCGTACTAGTACGCGTTAGACATGACGAAGCCATCGTAAGGGATTTGGTCCAACTCAGTGATGCTGGAGTAGTAGGAACGAAGGAGCAGGAGCCGTTGGCGTGCGTGCGAAGGGCTGTATGGGGCATGTTGTACGCCGATGACGCAGGGATCGTCTCGAAGTCGGCTGAAGGGCTCGCGAAAATGATGACAGTACTCCGATACACGTGCTGCAACTGCTGGTCTATATGAAAACACATTAATGAGTATTTTATTCCGATTAGGTAATTTTTACTCAACCAAGATGCTGAGAATTATCCGTAATTTCCACGATGGCATGCGGGCTCGCGTGCGTACGGATGACGGCGAGCACTCGGAATGGTTTGATGTCACGCAGGGGCTGCGGCAAGGCTGTGTGCTGTCACTGTTACTGTTCAACGTATTTTTCACTGCTGCGTTGCACGTCGTACTAGTACGCGTTATAGACATAACGAAGCCATCGTAAGGGATTTGGTCCAACTCAGTGATCCTGGAGTAGGGGAACGAAGGAGCAGGAGCCGTTGGCGTGCGTACGAAGGGCTGTATGGGGCATGTTGTACGCCGATGACGCAGGGATTGTCTCGAAGTCGGCTGAAGGGCTCGCGAAAATGATGGCAGTCATCGTGACTGTCTTCGAAGCAGCAGGCCTTACGGTGTCGGAAAAGAAGACAGAGACTATGCTTCTACAAACGCCAGACCAGAAAACCTCGCACCACCGCTCGTTATCGAAGCAGCAGGCCAGAGGTATAAGCAGACGGCCCAGTTCTTGTACCTAGGCGGCACTATCCACGAAAACGCTGACCTCTCGCTCGAAATCGACCGACGGATCCGTCTCATGCGAGCATGCCTCAAACGGTTCGGCCCGGAGCTGTATGATAGGACGACCGCCCCCCTTAGCCTGAAAGTCCGAATGCTGAAGGCCGAGGTGATTGAGGCCCTGCTGTACGGGTGTGTGACGTGGACCCTCAGAACGGAACACTTTGCCAAGCTTCGAACGGCTCACCACCAAGTCCTGTTGCGAGTCATTGGCTTCCAGCGCCGACTTCGTACTGACCATGCCACCCTCTCGTACGCGAAGGCCCTCAAGATGACACGTTGCGAGAGCATCGAAACGACCATCCGCAAACGGCGTCTCTTCTTCGCGGGGGGGGGGGGTGGCACGGCAAACCAAGGATCGATTACCCAGCCGGGTGATGTTCGGGACGATTGCTGGTGGGGAGAACCCGAGACCTGGCGGACAGGTTAAGACTTGGCATAGATGCGTAGTCGAAGACCTTAGGGAGTTCCGAGTCACCGAAGAGTCAACGGAACTTGCTCCCTTGGTGTTTGGAGTTGAGACCGCACTGTGGCCCACTGCTGCAAAAAAGGCGGGGAAGTGGTACCGGGGGATCCTGGAAGCAGCCGAACGGTTCATGGTGAGGTGGTACGAGGCTGAGGCTGAGCTGAGCAGGCAGCGCCGCGCATCCGCCGTGGGTGGTGTCCAAGGGAATGAGGGGAGGAGGGGCAACAAGAGGAGTAGCAGAAAACCCGACCAAGGGAATGCGGAGAGGGGGGGGAAGAGGAGTAGAAGGGAAACTGCAGTGGACGAAAAGTAGGAAGGAGATGGCAGATAGGGTAGCCAGGTACCGGGCAGACTAAGAAGTAGAACATGCCTATACTACTCGTACCACCAACTGGTGCAGCTGGTTCGAACGTGGTCTTCCTTTGTCTTCCTGTTGTTTTTGTTTATTTTTTTATTTCATTTTATTGTCTTCTTTGCGGTGACCCTATGTGATTTTCATTTCTCTTCCTTTCTCCGATTGATAAGCCTTGTTGAAGGAGTCGTGTGGCGTGGGTGGATGACGAGCCTGCTTTGCTTGTTTCGTACTGTCTGACGCCGAGGGGCCGGGCATAGTTGACGAACGCTGGACGATGGTGGCAGACAGGGTAGCAAGGTACCAGGCGGGCCAGCAGGGAGACCCTGGCTGTGCTACTCGTACCATAAACTGCTGCCGCTACCTGGAGCATGCCTTGTGCTTTGTTTGGTTTGCCTGCTATTTTTCCCTTGGTTCTTAGTCTTACTATGTTGACGACTAGTGGTGTTTTCTTTTTCTTTTTTCTAGCTCCTTCCTTTCAAGTGTCTGTCAGATCCCCTGCGGGGGGGTACGATGATTTGTTGCTATACTGAAGTATATACATATACCAGGTATATTTTTGTTTCTTTTTTTTGTTTCTTTTCTCTTTCGAATTGTCTTTGTTTCTGTTTTTGTTTTTCTCTTTGTTTCGTTTTTGTTTCTCTAGGTCATGGAATGTGTATGTCGTGCCTGTCGTACGCAGTATGATGACATGGCATTGCATTGCATACGTGGCAACGTAGTATCTCTGTGGCGTAGCTTTGTGACCACAGAACTTGTATCTCTCTAGGATTGAAGAATCGGTGCGGACACTGGTTGTGCTGGATGTCGACGGGTAGAAAGAACGGTTTAATGTGAAGAAAGCAACAACAACAACTCTCTTTGTATGTAGAATATATATCCTGTGCGTGTTCTTCACACACATTAAAACGTTCTTGTGACCCGTCGACATCCAGCACAACCAGTTTCCGTGCCGATTCTTCAATCCTAGAGAGCTAGAGAGATATAAATCATGTGGTCACAAAAACTACGCCACATATAGATACTACATTGTTACGTATCAGTAAGCACGCCAGTAGACAATGCAGTACCATGTAACATCATACTGGATATGACAGCCACGACATAAGTATTCTACAAGAAAGAGAAAACGAAAGAAATAAACAAAAGAAAGCAAATCGAAAGAGAAAAGGGGAAAAAGGAAAAAGGAAAGAAAAACTGTCGTGCCTCCCCGTAGGGGATATGGCAGACACTTGAAAAAAAAAAACGAGCTAAAGAAAAAAACATTACTACTTACAGAGTGACACTATAACTGGAGACCATAGTCAATAGGACCAAAGATTGTTAGTAAAAATAGGTAAATATATATGTTTTTGTGTGTACCGTAGGTCCTATTTACTATGGTCCCCCGTAATAAGAACTAAGGGAAAAATAACAGGCAAACCGAAGCACAAAGCACCCTCTAGGTAGCCGCAGAAATTGTTTGTGGTACGATAGCCAGGTTTTCCCTACTAATCCGCCTGGGACCTTGCTACCCTGTTTGCCGTCTCCGGCCTGCGTTCGTCAACTATGCCCCGCCCCTCGGTGTCAGACAATACGAAACAAGCAAAGCAGGCTCGTCATCCACCCACGCCACACGACCCTTTCTTAAGGCTTATCAATAGAAGAAAGGAAGAGGCAGAAATAAAACAAATAAAAGTCACAGAAGATCAAGCGCAAAAAGAAGAAAGAAGACAAAGGAAGACCACATTCGAACCAGCTGCACCACCAGTTGGCGGCACGAGTAGCATAGGCATGTTCTACGTCCTCGTCGGCCTGGTGCCTTGCTACCCTGTCTGCCATCTCCTTCCTAATTTCGTCCACCGCGGTTTCCCTTCTACTCCTCCTGTTCCCCGCCCCTTCCCCGCATTCCCTTGGTCGGGTTTCCTTCCACTCCTCCTGTTACCCCCCCCATTCCCTTGGACACGACCCACGGCGGATGCGCGGCGCTGCTTACTCAGCTGTGCCTTATCCTCGTGCCACCTCGCCATGAACCGTTCGGCTGCTTCGAGGACCCTCGGTACCACTTCCCCGCCTTTTTTGCTGCAGTGGACCACAGTGCGGTCTCAACTCGAAACACAAAGGGGGCAAGTTCCGTTGACTCTTCAGTGGCTCGGAATTCGATTATCCATCTGTGCCAAGTCTTAAACTGTCCGCCAGGTCTTGGGTTCTCCCCCACCAGCCATCGTCCCGAACGTTACCCGACTGGGTAATCGCTCCTTGCTTTGCCGTGTAGTGGTGCTGTTTCTTTCGTAGCTCGTTCTTTTTGAGTGACTGCCACATCTCCTGAGGGGAGGCACGACATATTTTTCTTTTTCCTTTTCCTTTTTATTTTCCTTTTTCTCTTCGGTTTGTTTCTTTGATTTCCGGGGTTTTTTTTCCTTTCTCTATCTCTATTTCATAGAAGGTGTATGTCGTGCCCGTCGTATCCTGTGTTGGCCTTGCCTTGCCTACTCTGCTTACTGCATAACAATGTATTAATAGTATCTCCGTGGTGTAGTTTTGTGACCACAGCACTTGTATCTCTCTAGGATTGAAGATTCGGCACGGACACTGGTTGCGCTGAATGTCGACGGGCAGAAAGACCGTTTTAATGTGAAGAACACACACACTCATTTATTTCGAAGAACAAAAGAAAAGCGAAGCTGTGAGATCGTGACTTTTCTCAGAACATGATATCTGGTGTTGTAGTGGTTAACCTCGAATAATTGATGTCGTGGTTTCATTCTCCGTATGTACAAGTATGGAGTTTTAATTTCAAGAGCGCATATCATATAATTATAAAAACAACACCTATTAGTAGCTGTGAACGGGAGCTATGGGCTAAATTGACACACGGCACGAAATTGGAACGTGGGAGTGTGGTGAGCTTTACTTTTATTTTTACCAATCCGCAGGAGGATATAAAATAATAATAATAATAAATAGCTGTGAGATCAAGAATTTGGTTGAAACTCATCTTTGCAAGATGTGTGTGATACTATTACGGAGAACCATAGTAAATAGGACCAAATATTGTCAGTGAAAATGGTAAATATATGCAGGTTTTTGTGTGTACCGTAAGTCCTATTAACTATGGTCCCCCGTAAATAGTGATACTTCGATCGCGCGTACTACGAGTTTTACATGGCCTCATGCAGGAAATACAGTCCGTATATATGAGCAAGACGAAATCTGAAGCTGCAGAATTCAAAGAGTGGGTATGTCTATATTTGGAAAAATAATTAAAAAAAAATCGACGATATAGCGTGGGTTTACGTAGGCACAGTTCGACGCGAGTCGACGAGGGAAGAAAATGCTAATTAAACCCTTCTCGCGATAGAAATGCAAGGAAACGTGCGTGCCGTAGTGGGGAGGGGGGGGGGGGGGGCTACTCATCTGACCCCGGATCTGAGTTACGCCTGTCTATTCAAATAGGAGGGAGCACAAGGAGCAAGAAGGGCGAAGACAAATGAATAGGATTTTTTTTCTCTTTTTCCTCACTTTTACTTTCCACCCTAACTCGTAGGAGGATTTACCGTCAGCGATCTTCTGGACAAGCCGTGGTCACGGGTGAGTGTCATCCATTTTTGTTATGGTATCCCCTCTTCCCTGTTATGGCATTACAGTTTGTACCAATCGTCCCCTCATCATTCCTGGCAGGCCTTAGCCTGCCTTTCTGACGAGCGCCTCGCCCCTTCGTTCAGAAGACATCTATCTATCTGGAGAGGCAAGCAGCAACTATTGTAACACAAGAGCTTAGAACTTCTCATGTTTTGGTATCAGTCTGTTGGGCTATTGGTAAAAGGTTAACCAATTGCCTACCCAAGCTAAGCCTTATAACTTATAACCAATTTGCTTGTAACACTCTCCCCCCCTGGAACAGACCGGATATACGGGTCCACGTGCCACCAACACGCGGTCTGATTTTTTGGGGGTCTGGAAGTATTTTTTCAGATCCTTGACATGAGGAATTTCACTATTTCATGGTGGATGTGAGATTCGAACTCACGACCAACGACCCATGTCCTGCCGATGATACCATAATAATATGTTCAGGTCTTATTAATAGTCCGTTGGGCTGTTGCTAAAAGATTAACCACTCGCCTACCCAATCTAAGCCTTAAAATATTTCCCCCCCCGATACGTGCCTTTACTTTTTACCAACCTGGGGTATTGCGCATAGGGGTCAACATTTCCACTGCTCGTCGATTTTCATCGAATATTGCCAAAACCTAATGGCTAAGCCAATCAATGGAAACGCAAAGTCAAAAAGTTTTCTTTCAAAAATATTACTATAAAAATTCAGCCGAAAATATCCTCACACCGCCGCTGTGGGAAAAAAGGGGGAAAAAAAATGATTTTTTTTTTTTTTTTTTTCTAACGGCTGCAGGCGGCGCATTTTTTTTTTTTTTCTCGTTGCAAATTGCCAACACGCTAATAAAAATCAGCTCGTGCGACGATATACGCTCGATCTTGACATAGACTCAGCCCACGGCCAACCCGCTTGGTGTCGGGTGTGGCCAACGAGTATAATAGATGACGGCCTCGAAGATATCAGGTGGATCCATAGTCTAAGGGGCGAGAGCTTTCCGGCGGCGTGCCACGGATTCCTCCCAAACCTGAGAAAAAGCCTATTTTTCGCCATTCGAGACGGGTCGAAAAAAAACGTAATCTGTTTTATGCACACCAAAGGACATTCGTTTTTTATCATACGCCTGGCCAACGCCCAACGCATGTCACCGGCCAGTTGTGTGAACTCGGTAACTTTAGGGTGGGTCGGAGCCCCTAACGAGTGCATTCCGTTCAGAATTCATGACGTAGTCGTTGTTTTTGTCGATTAATGTCTGTCGAGGACTCGGAATCTCGCCGCTTCGAACCAAACAAAACATCCACCTTAGTTTTTCTGAGCCGATCTTGGCCCAACATCGGCCCCATAGTTGTTTCTTTCGGGGTTTAACTTATCTCTTCAAGAATCGTGCTCATATGAAGCTGTATCTGAAAAATTCTGACGGGTTCGCATCTTTGAAATTCAAACATTTTACGGGAACTTTGCGTTTCCATTGGCATAGGTATAGCTCACGCTCTCGCGCTTTCCGCCAATCAACTTTTATGCAAGAAAATGTCCGTACGAGCATGCACTCGGTGAGACTCGAGCCCACGAAATCGACCTTAATAGGCACGCGGACCACCTACCAAGCCATGGGGACGCCGGAATGAAAAGAATACACGAAGGACCTGGTATCAGGTAATTGTCTACGTTATTTATATGTACGACAATATAGTTGATGCCAGTCTGTCCGGAAATGTAAGGATCGTTATTATTTTCATTGTCACATCCCAAAGTAATTTTAAGGGCAAATGCCAAAATCAGGTATACCTGATCCGTTTGAGCCAAAATCAGGTACATCCTAAAACCAACCCGACGGAAGGCGAACGCAGAGGTCCAACACCTCTCGGGGGTCAGGTCGGGTCAACGTGCCCAACTGGGCTAAATTGACACACGACACGAAATTGGGAACGTGGAAGTGTGGTGAGCTTAAGCTTTATTTTTACCAATCCGCCGGAGGATAAAAATAAAGAAAAAAAAGAAAAAAGTAAATAGCGCGCGCCACGAGCGGTGTGATGTCCATAACAATCCGGTAAAAAAAAGAATGCGCCTAAAAGAACTAAGCGTGCCACATGGCTTCCAAAATCTGAATCGTTTTGTTTTCTTTAGGGTGTAGGAACCATGGGCTCCACTTGGTCCTGCAGAGAGTCACTGTTGATATGCTTCGTTTGTTTCGCCACGGCGGGAGCGCCAAGAGTATTTACTCTGGCGCCCCCCCCCCGTTGACAGCTATAAAGCTTCCAGACCGTCCTCGCGGAACCGCCTGCTCGGCACGAAATTATCTTGCCGTACCAAACCTGAGACCACCTCGACGCGGGGTGGTACAGACGAAATGCCGTGTGACCGTGGTGCTGTAAAGACTGCTGTGGACATAGAAAACAACAGAGTACACACAGCAACTATTAATAACTGAAGCACATCGCACACCCCAAAAGAGAAAAAGAGAAACCAGCGTACGCATGTATGCATGTACATACGTATTTTTACGTACGACGTACGAGTACACAGTTTATACGTCAATACAGAAGAATTTAAACCGAGGGAGGGCAGACGCATACGGAGAGAAAACACAGTGTACGTATATGATTGGTTCAAAGTTGGCCAAAATCAGTTGAAAGCTATACAGAGTAGAAAAAATCAGGCATACCTTGGCTCTTTCGAGCCAAAATCAGGTACGATGTCAGCCTGGCCAATAGCAGGGCTCCAGGGGTGTGTTTTGTACTTGTTTTTAGAATCTAACTGATTTTGGCCGAAAAGTGGCCCGGTATACCTCATTTTGGCGAAAAACCTGATTTTAAATTTCCGGACAGGTACCTTATTTCGTACCGCAATACCCTGCACATCGCTCGCAAATCATATGATGAATAATAGTTATATCTTAAGTACAACGTAACGGGGAGGGGGGAGGAGAACTAGCTACTCGTCGTATCGGATATGTGACCCCGGATCTGAGTTTCTCATAGGAGGGAGAGAGAAAAGAAGGGCGAAAATAATAAATTGGAAGAGAGAAATAAAAAATTAATATAAAATGCTAGCTCAGAACTACCCGATTCCTTTGTCATCTCAACCCGACGAGCGCGCGCAATGGTACGCGAAAAAAAATGTAAACGACAAACCATTTTTTTCATTTTTTTTCAGAGTCCCAGACAGGCGAGGCATTATACTAAAATCAGTTGAAAAAACTGAAAAAAAAAATAATATATATATACGAGTACGTATATATACATACGTAATTATCTTACTTTTGGTCTGACAAAAACCCAACCCGCTACGTACGTATCAATAGTTTCTTTTCAATTTGTACCTGGTGGGTGTGGCTCCGTTTTCTCTTTTTTTCGTGTACCCCTGGCCCGAGATGTACGTACTACTTCTGTAGCTACACACGTAAGCAACCAAACACTCGTCTGCAACACAAAAAAAACTGCATGCATGCGGTGACTACCATACACCAAGCGGCTAGTAGCCCGAGTGGCGAACCACCAACACGGTTGTTGGGTACCCCCCAGAACAGCAGGCAGTGCTTTATTTCTCACCTGTAACATGTTGGCCTTGCTTCACGGGGTTCGACACTCGACACCGGCAGCAGGTCGTAATTTTTCTTCATACATAAATATCATACAATGTGTTCTATTAATAGATACATACCAGGTACCAGGTATCATACTGCTGTACGTGTATTTATGCATGAAAAAAAAAATGAACAAAATTCGACATCATAACATTGTCATCTTTGACAGCTTGGCAAGAAACTTCCTTCTCGCGTGCTTTGTACGTGCTGGCACACGATTTGGAGGGTAGGCTATAAAGAGCTAAACTGAAGAAGAGTGGTCTACAAAATCTGGGTAGTTTTTGTGCACATCGAATTTGCTTCACCTACCAGTACGTATCTTTTGCCAGTACTCCTCACTGTTAACACTGTTGGTATGCAACTAAAATAATAGTAAACAGTTTCTTGGGGTTGCAAAGCATGATCGAAGCAAAACATTGAATTTGTTATGCTTATTTGCTTTTCAAATGAGCATGCTTGACCAAGCGTCCTAAACAACTATTAATAGTCGCTTTTTGCTTGTATGCTTATTTTGTACTGTTAATAGGTAGTGTTAAGATACTGCTTTCGCCTTTCCATGCATCTTCCTCGCCTCCCCCCCCGTGCGGGCGGCATGGCGATGGCTTTCATTGGCGATTTATTCCTGCCCCTTAAGGCTAGGTCTTCCCTTTATTTTTTTACGTACTTTGCCGGCTTCGTTGCCTCGCCGTTCAGAGGTGTGGGAGTGGGTTTTGAGGAGCCGCATCTTCGACTCATGTTCTAGTTCGTGGAATCGGGGTTTCCACGAATTTGCCATAATTCTGCATACACGGCCCATCAGAGTGAGCTAGTGTTATTATACTGCTTTGTATGAGGTTGAAAGCCCGGTAATTACCTGGGTTCAGTCACTGGGAACGTATTTGCAGTACTTGGAAGGCGTATCTTAAATGGAAAACCAGGGGTTTTCCAGAGACGCACGAGCTTGGTAGGCCCAATCTTCTAAGACGTGTCTTGATATTCGTCTTAATCCGTTTCTCAGAGAGAGGCACGTCTTACTCGCTATATCGCGTCTTGGCACGTCTTCGAGTCGTCTTGTCACGTTTAGATTCGTCTTGGCACGTCTTAGATTCGTCTTAGAGCGCACCAGGCGCCGGTCGAGGCGCCTTAGGGGGTCGACACGCCCACAGCGAGCTGTGGAAATAGACGGAAACACAGCCAGGACGGCAGTTGAATCGACTGCTCCAACTTGCTTCTTTCGAACCTTCTTTTTTCGGGCCTCCATGCGTTTTTCCCTGTCACCGGGGACATCGAACCCGGTCCCCCTGATTTTCGAGTATGGCATTATTATTTTGAAAAATAAAACATGATCTATCTCTGATCTCTCTCTTTCCACCTAGTACACAACCAAAGTTCCCGCCAAACACACCACACCACACACTATCACACTCCACACTGCGCCATCCAAGCACCAACAAGTACATACGGTACTTCGCGCCGGTAGTAGTTTTATTATTAACTATAAGTGGTTTGCGCAAAATAAAATCTTCTGTTGTTGGTATTCTTACACCGTGGGTGGTACATCAGTACCAGGTTGCAACGTGTTCTTTGAACGGCATAGTATAGGACGACTACCGTGGTACATCATTACCAGGTAACATACTGCGTACTCTTGGACGCATAATATAGGACAATTATATTGCTGCTCTTTTTTCTGTATTCCGTGAGCAGTCTCGGTTTCGTTCGTGCTTCATTACAGCAAGTAAACAATATCGTACCAGGTATAGTTTTATTTGCGCGAGTTCGTTGGTATTTTTACACCGTAGACATCAGTACCAGTAACATAGCGACGTGGGATAGTTTAGACACCTGCAGCTCTCTCCTTCTGCCTTCTGGTTCCGTGGGCGGTTCCCTAGGTTGTTATTGATAGTATTATTACGTACAAGTACATATTTGAGTGTGCAAGTATATATTTGAGTGTGTATATCCACGGCCGCTGGGTACGATATTCAGTATGCTATTCGTACTCGTAGAAAAAAACCCGATCGATACAATAAAACCAGGTACGAGTACCTTGGTGCCTTTTATTCGCCATGCGATTTCGGAGCTTTCTCTCAAAATATGGGTACGTACGTATGTACTATTAATAATGTACAAGTACATAATGTTCAAATACACCAGGTACTACCTGGCATCAACTATTAATATGTACTCTTACACGTTGTTGTCTCGTCGAATGCCAACTAAACAAGGAGAGCTACCACGAGTACGTAATAATACCGTTCCAACTATCAATATACGTAATATTCGCACTTATCAGGTAGCTTGATACTTGTACTATTGCCTGCCGTGTATTTACTGCCGCTTTACATTGTTGTGTGGTTGCTGTATTGATGAACCATTAATAATTACCCTGTTGAAATAACTGCTATTTTTCGACATGAAGTCTGTCTTAGTGCTGCCAAGACGAATCTGCGAATCTTAGACGTGCCTAGAGGAACCTAAGACGTGCAAAGACGAATCTAAGACGTGCCAAGACGAATCTAAGACGTGCCAAGACGAATCTAAGACGCGCTAAGACGAATCTAAGACGCGCTAAGACGCAAAAAGTGGATTAAGACAAACGGTTTTCGCACGACTTAATCCAAAAAAATTCGGCCTGCGGCCGGCTTAATAGCTCGCTACGCTCGATTTCCCAGTCCGACTTACGGCTCGAAACGCTCGTCTTAGAAGATTCGGCCTAGAGCTTGGTCTCAGTCTCCGCGTGCACGGAAGGAATAAAACTGCTTCTCTTCTATAGCTAAGCAAGCAACACACGTGAGTACCAACGATTACCGACTTAAAAGGCAGACCTGTCCAGGGATACAAAATGTCCCGCAACCTTGATCTTGACAGTAGCTGGTTGATAATTGGTCGTCTACGACAACACCCCCCACACACACTCCCGATCGATGGAGGCTGATGGTAAAGCACTCCACGACAAAATGGGTTGGCTTGTAGGACGCGCTTGCCAAAGGATCCGAGTGCTGAGCGTCACGTGGGACGTGTTGTCAAGCGTGGTTTTGACTCGCTATATGCGCTCACTCGTCGGCGTCAAGGACATGGTGCTTGGGGAGAGAGGTTCGACGACAGGGTGCAGGTGGCGGCTTGGGCTGACTCAGTGGAATGTCTGGAGTTCGGTGCCTTCTTCGACCAGGAGATCAACGGAATGCAGTGGCCGGTTTTCCTCCAACAACACTCACCTTTCTTTGAGGGCCGTTTCAAACAAGGGTTGGGGGGAGCAATTTGAATCTCCAATTGATCATCGTGCGTGACGATTTCGAGCACACTACAAACGGAATCACTTGTTCTACAGGGGAGGGGGGGGGGGTGACGGTGGTTACGTCCTTTATGTCGGATTTCTTTTTAATTTTCTGGTGGTGCAAGGGTGGTGAGCGTTTGTTTGGGAGATTTATAGCCCATCAGAGAAGCCATATAGATTCTACGGTACTGCTGGAGGTACACACTATTTTTTCTCTGCGTATGCGATTTCCGGGTTCTCCATCGCAATGCTTGCGTCTAACTACAGTATGTACGTTCGTATATACATGTACATACTATAGGTACACTGATTTCTTTTTTCTTTTTCGGGGTGTACGATGTGCTCCAGTTTTTATGCTTGTGAGGTGTACTCTGTTGTTGTACAGCATCGTGGACACAGACACAGACGGCAGTCGGTCTGCCTCACCCCGCGTCGAGGCGGCCTCAGGTTTGGTAGGGCAAATAACTTCGCGCCGAATAGGCTGTTCCGCCAGGGTCGTCGACAGGCTTCAAAGCTGGCAACGGGGGGGGGGGGGGGGGGGCAGAACAAAAATACTCTTGGCGCGCCCGCCGTTGCGAAACTAACGAAGCCTGGTGACCCTCTGCAGGTGCAGGTCTAAGTGGAGCCCGTGATCCTTTTATACCCTCAAGACAAGAAAACAATTCGGATTTTGGAGGCCACACGCTCAATTTGTTATCGGCATCGTATCTCTAGAATTCTCGACATACCATGCGATATTTTCGGGATATATTAATATCGATATCGAACATATTCCCGGGATATCTCGATATATCGTATCTTGTATTATCGCATGATATATCGTATCTTGTATTATCGCATGATACATCGCAGATACCGATATCATGCGATAAATCGCAAGACATAATAAGATACGATATTAGGTGTAAATACACAGGTACGAAGTGTATCAAAGGGATTACGTATGTATGTGTTGGTTCGGGCCCAGATTCCAGATGAAACAAACTCATCAGTATGACCGGAGCAAGTGCTGCGCACTTTTTTCTTTCATTTTTCCTACTGCTTTTTCTCTTTGATTTATTTCTAAGCTTTCTGTCGTTTTTTTTTTTGTTATTATTAAAATGTGTATGCCGTGCCTATCATATCCAGTATGATTACGTGGCATTGCGTTGTCTACTCTGCTTACTGCGTAACAATGTAGATCTCTGTGGCGTAGTTTTGTGACCACATAATAACTTGTAATAAAATCTGCTCTACGATTGAAGAATCGGCACCGACACTGGTCGTTCTTGATGTCGAAGGGTAGAAATAACGGTCTAATGTAAAGAACACACGCTTCGACTTCCTGGACTTTGGGGGATGATTTTTTGTCTGCCCGATATGTTTCTGGTGTGTTTTCCTTTTTTTTGGGATGGGTTGGGGATCTGTTTTTGCGTATTTTGTCCTGCCTACCCCCCCCGCTCAGTGTCGGGACTGGTCTGGGCACTCGGCCGCTCAATTGCGGCACAGGACGCGCTTTCAGAGTTGTGGACTGGGTTTAGGTGGTTCTTGCTCCTTCCGTGTTATTTTTCTTTTCGTTCCCGTACTCACTTTTCGCTTTTCCATGCGTCTTCCTCTCCCCCCCCCCCGTGCGGGCGGCATGGCGATGGCTTTCATTGACGATTTCTTCCTGCCTCTTAAGGCTAGGTCTTCCCTTTATTTTTTACGTACTTTGCCGGCTTCGTTGCCTCGCCGTTCAGAGGTGTGGGAGTGGGTTTTGAGGAGCCGCATCTTCGACTCATGTTCTAGTTCGTGGAATCGGGGTTTCCACGAATTTGCCATAATTCTGCATATACGGCTGATCAGAGTGGGCCAGTGTTATGATACTGTTTTGTATGAGGTTGAAAGCCCGGTAATTACCTGGGTTCAGTATTTGCAGTACTTGGACGGCGTATCTTAAATGGAAAACCAGGGGTTTTCCAGAGACGCACGAGCTTGGTCTCAGTCTCCGCGTGCACGAAAGGAATAGAACTGCTTCTCTTCTATAGCTAAGCAAGCAACACACGTGAGTACCAACCATTACCGACTTAAAAGGCAGACCTGTCCAGGGATACAAAGTGTCCCGCAACCTTGATCTTAACATAAAGCTACTTTGTATGATATATATACTGTAGGTTGCATGCACAACAGTTCGATGCAGGTGGACGCGCGAGAAGAAAACTTGAAGGAAACGCCGAACATTGCTCGCGATTGAAACGAATGCACGCACGGTAGTGAGGAAGAGAGAGAGGAGTGCCTGCTATGTGACTCGGGATATGAGTTACTACGGGAGGGAGCTTGACAAAGTAGTGCACAGAAAATTCACGCCATAGATGGGCCGGGAAAAAAATAAAACAAGTATCGTATGTAGCGAGCATGCATCTCAACTTAAAATCCCTGTACGTTTTGGTCCACTTGTTGTATTGATCGGTTGGGTGTTTACCAGCCAACATCAAGACCAACTTAAAAATTACTTCCTTCGGAATTACACTACAGCCCGAATCGCTGAAAGCGCTGAATGATGGCGTTTCAACGAGACGTGTTCCGTAGCGGCATGGTACCAAAAGTGCTGAATCATTGAAAGCGCTGAAAAAGGAGCATTTCAACAAGACATGTCTCACTGGTAGACTAGAATATGGCATAGACTACATCCACTATCAGTCTACAACAACAAAGTGATATTCGACCAGGAGTGCCCGACTATGTTAGCACTATAGCTATACCAGGTACCTCGTAACTGCTAAAAAAGAGTATTGAGAAGGCAAAAAATAAGAGGAAAGAAACAAAAAAAAGAAAACAAAACTGTCAAGGTCGATGTTTGCTGGTACGGTCAGTCCTACATGTGATACGGTGTGTCCAGCTGATGTCAGATGATGGTCAACAGAAGGACGACAGAAAAAGGGCCAGACGGAAGACAAGATTGGAGCTCTCTCGGCAAAAAGGCCCCGGGTTTCGTTGAAGTTGTGTTTGCTTGCTGCTTCGGGGTGATCTGGCGTGATTACATTATATATCGCGATTAATCGTGACATCATGTATCAAATCATGCGATGTTGCAAGATACGATATATCGATATCCATATCCCGAATTTTGGGGGCTGATCTCGAGATATCGTATCCTGTCGAGAAAATTCTCGATACAGATCACTTCAGGCGCAAAAAAAAAGGTTGTTATTTCGTTGTTTCGTCATTTTTCATGGCCAGAAACACCGCTTGCGGCGTGTGCTTTTTATTAGGTTTCAATATGTAACTGTTTAAAGGCTCAAATGAAACCGGTGTACCTGATTCTGGAAAAAACCCTACTACGGGGGAACAGAGTAAATAGTGGTACTAAATATTGTTGATAAAAATAGGTAATTGCATGGTTCTTTGTGAAAGCCGTAGGTCCTATTTACTATGGTCCCCCGTAATAGCAAAAAACAAGCAAACTCACACACAACTCTCGGGTTGCCTGTCTTCTCCTTTTGCTTTTTTACTACTACTATATACTGCTGCTTGCTGTTGTTGCTGTACTTTTTCTTCCGTTTTTATCACTTTTACTCTCATCGGATGTTGCTATAAAGAACTCACGCGCTTTGCTTTCCGCAAAATCAATTTTAATGCAAGAAAACGTCCCAAGGGGAGTAACTATATGTATTTCGATGAGACTCGAACCCACGAAATTGATCTTGGCACGCACGTACCGGGGACGGCTGTAGTCTTGACTCTGTTTGCTCTTGTTCTGTTGTTCCTTCTATGTGTTTTGTACTGTCTGTCACATCTCCGTGGGGGCGCGACACTTGCCTCTTGTTTTTCTTTCTGTTTTTCTTTTCTTCTTTCGCTTTTCTTCTCTACCAACGCAGTGCATCTGGATTGTCATTATTTTTAAAATTCATGAAATACGTCAGCTGTGAGTTCGACTGATTAAATAGTTGATACTCAACTTTGCAAGCTGCGCAATTATGATAATAGCATGCACACAATACGCACACTCGTACGCACCCCAAACGGCGGCTCTTCTTCGCGGGGGGGGGTGGCACGGCAAAACAAGGATCGGATATTACCCAGCCGAGTAAAGTTCGGGACGATGGCTGGTGGGGAGAACCCGAAACCTGGCGGACAGTTTAAGACTTGGCATAGATGCATAGTCGAAGACCTTAGGGAGTTCCGAGCCACCGAAGGGTCAACGGAACTTGCCCCCTTGGTGATTGGAGTTGAGACCGCCCTGTGGTCCACTGCTGCTGCAAAAAAGGCGGGGAAGTGGTACCGGGGGATCCTCGAAGCAGCCGAACGGTTCATGGTGAGGTGGCACGAGGCTGAGACTGAGCTGAGTAAGCAGCGCCGAGCATCCGCCGTGGGTAGTGTCCAAGGGAATGGGGGGAGCGGGGGCAACAAGAGGAGTAGCAGAAAATCCGGCCAAGGGAATCATATGCGGAGAGGGGGGAACAGGAGCAGAAAGGAAACTGCAGTGGACGAAAGTAGGGAGGAGATGGTAGACAGGGTAGCAAGGTACCGGGCAGACTAGGAAGTAGAACATGCCTATATTACTCGTGCCACCAACTGGTGCAGCTGGTTCGAATGTGGTATTCCTTTGTCTTATTTTTTTTTAATTTCAGTTTTTTCTTTTTGCGCTGATCCCATGTGATTTTCGTTTCATTTATTTCTTTTCCTTTCTCTGATAAGCCATATTGAATAGGAGTCGTGTGGCGTGGGTGGATGACGAGCCTGCTTTGCTCCTTTCGTATTGTCTAACGCCGAGTGGCCGGGCATAGTTGACGAACGCTGGACGGAGGCGGCAGACAGGGTAGCAGGATACCAGGCGGACTAGCAGAGAGACCCTGGCTGTGCTACTCGTACCATAAACTGCTGCCGCTACCTGGAGGATGTTTTGTGCTTTGGTTTGCCTGGTATTTTCCCTTGGTTCTTAGTCTTGCTCTGTTGACCACTATTAATAGTGGTGTTTTTCTTTTTTTTTCCATTTTTTTCCAGCTCGTTCTTTTCAAGTGTCTGCCAGATCCCCTGCGGGGGGGGCACGATGGTTTTTTTTTTTTTTTTGTTTTCTTGTTTCTTTTTCTCTTTCGAATTGTCTTCCTTGTTTTCGTTTTATTTTTTTTTTTTCTTTGTTTGGTTTCGGTTCTGTATTTCATGGATTGTGTATGTCGCGCCTGACGTATCCAGTATGATGACATGGCATTGCATTGCACACGTGGCAACGTAGTATCTCTGATGTGGCGTAGCTTTGTGATGACCACAGAACTTGTACCTGGTATCTCTCTAGGATTGAAGAATCGGCACGGACACTGGTTGTGCTGGATGTCGACGGGTAGAAAGAACGGTTTAATGTGAAGAAAACAGCAACAACAACCCCGAATGAGTTGAAGTCGATAAACAGATAAAAATAGTTGTGACAACGACCTCATCCATATCTGCTCAGCGGATTCTCTTCCCAATTCCCGGAGGCATTATTATATTATTCGTGAAATGAATGTCCTCGTAGTTGCAGTAACCAACCGTACGATACGCGTATGCGAGTAGCGACAAGCGGTCACACGGAACCGGCTCCGACTCGACATATATATAGAGCACGGATGACAATGGAGTATTTTATAAATTTAATGAAATAGGTCAGATAGCTGTGGATACGATTGATGAATGAAGTAGTTGGTACTCAACTTTGCAAGCTGCGTAATATGTCTCGTCTACATTCCATTTTTTTCCGAATTTTACAAGTGTTGTAATAAACCGAACGCGCGTATTATATTTAATAAATTTATGAAATACGCCAGCTGTGAGTTCGACTGATTAAATAGTTGGCACTCGACTTTGCAAGCTGCATATATGTGTACGTATAATTGTCAAATTTTCGTACTTTAGCCAACTTTTCTCTTCGTACAAAGCACTTTTCGGCACAACACCACATGCTCGGACACAGGAAGCCCGGCCGGACACATTGGTCGAGATCTCGGTGCGATCCGTGCAGTCTGGAGCACGTGGCGGGCGCCCAATTTTTTTTTTCCGGCGGGAGTGGATAATAAGACGATTTCCCTGGTTTCAGTAAAGAGGCCTTAATTTGTACGTACGTATCGGTACATTGTCATGCTCTCTGTTTTCTCCCCCCGGCTCTCATGAGCTGTGAGCACACAGAGCATATACCAGGTACACAATAGACAGCATGCACAGATCCCATCGTTCCAACGCTGCCGCCCACACGCCGTGCGTGTTCGACACACCCATATGCGCAGTGTTGCTATGGTTGGTTGTGTTTGTCGGAGCCTGCCGTCCGCATTGCATCGTCTGCCATATATTTTTTTATCCGTATGTACCCAGGATGACGTATAAATATCCCATATATACCTTTTTTGGGGGTTGTTGCACGGAGCACGGACCACCGCCTAGAGAACAATACCCACAGCAGTGCACAGAGCGTGCTTACCTCCAGCTTCCTACAGCACCACAACCAACCCTGCTGCCCAGCAGCAGCAGTGGGCACACCATGCGCGTATGGATGATCGTACTGCGGCTCATTCGTACAGCAGCGTTCGTACAAAACATACCTACAGCAATACAGTAGTTCTGATTGCAGTGTGTCCTACATTGCTGACCGATAGATCATATTCTATAGTATAGAGTCAGCTGAAAGGGGATCAGTACGCGTACGTTCCTCGCGTTGCATTTTACAGCAGCACTGCTGAATATGTAGTTGTACCTGTACAAGCTACTCTACTGCTGTAGGAGATCGTGCAAAGTGTTTTAGATTGCGTAAAAGACACGACATGCCAGACTGTTCTAGCGTATACGTTTATACTGCGTTGGATAACATTTTCGTTTCCGAGGTTCGACTGGCACCATCCACGTTTTTTTTTCTTAATTTCACTTTTGGCAATTTTTCTACCAGGACTACACAGAGTAATAATAATACATTCGTCCACACCTTGCTTTTCTGAACGTACAATATGATACAGTACATGTTACTTCTGTGTTTTAGCCCAAATTAAAGAGTTTGGGCGCGCTTGCGTGTGGCGTGCGTTCATACCTCAACATTTCACAGCTACTCCAAATACTTGAGAGTAAAGCAAAGTATGTTCGAGAAAATACTGCTGCTATTACCGTAGGTACTTCGTACACTCGCAGTATTTCGGGGTTTTTGTACTCGCTTTTGTACTCGAAATACTGCGAGTACTCGCAGCAGTATTCACCTACTGCGTATGCTTTCTTCGGGCTCGCACTAATGCGGGGTTCGCTACTGCTGCTGGCATGGATACCGCCTGTTGTGCTTCAAGTATCTCGGGGTTCTGTACCGCGGGTACAAGTATACCAGTAAGTACTAGTCTAGCAGTATTTCGTCCGTTGGTAGTGTTCGTACTGCTGCTTCTTCTGCGAGACTCAGTACTCGCAGCAATGAAATACCCTCAATATGCCCAGTATACTTCGAGTATGTTACTTCAACCGTCTGTGCACCGTGTCGACAAGTCTCAAGCCCAGCGTTCGGCACAAAACACACCCAGATAGTCCCACACGAGTGGGAGTTGGAGGAAACTACTTTCGCTGGAGACAACTTGAGCACTTCAAGCAGTCTGCCAGTATTTCGATATAATATTATGCATGTACTGCGAATGCTCTCAGTATCTCGAGGTTCTGTACTACGCATATATATATATATTGCCTTACCAAGTATTTATTTCGTGTTTCGATACTACTGCGGGTACATACTTACCTGTATTCTCGGGGTTCGGTACTGCTCACACTCTCGTTATACTCTCAGTATTTGGGCCTTTTCAGTACTCGCAGTAATTTTGCCGCCAGTACTCCAATACTCTCAGTACTCGGACTACGATTTGTTCTCGATCGAGCATTTACCTGTGAAACCTTGATATTATACCCTGAGCACCAAGAAACATTTATTTTGGGGCAACATATATATTGTAGTACCAGTATGTATGTATGTGCTGCACCTTATTACTCAGCCGGTCACAAAGTATTATGGCGCAACCTCGACCTCGTGCAACTTTTTTGTACTTACGAATCAATCGCCACGAGTCCGCTGGATCAATATATCTCCACTACTTACCGATATACACCATTATTGTAGTAATGATCCCACACTAATTCCGCGAACAGCAGTATAATATAGTCTGTCCTCAAAAATGTGTTGTGTGTGTTCTTCACGTTAAAATGATGGGTGGGTGCAGGTGCTACTTCTAAACAAATGTGCAGGGTTTCATACGAGTATTATTTAAAAAAATATTATTTCGCTCTTGCGCCACTCCCCTATCAATACGGCACCTCCCGGAGGGGAACCTTGTATTATGTATAATTCCTTGTCAAAGACAAGATATAGGCCAGTGGCTCCCCTGGATGCTGCCCGGGTCAACAGGACAATTTTAAATAACCATTCTGGGCACTGATACGATATTATTAATATTACGGGGGTCTATAGTTAACAGGACCTATGGCATACATAAAAACCTATATATTTAGGTATTTTTACTAACAATATTTGGTCCTGTTAACTATGGACCCCCGTAATAGTATAAAACCCGAACAAGGGAGAATGATATGACGTTGCAACATATGGAACCCTTTTCATTTCACAAAATATTTATATATTGATCGAGTGTTCTGTTGTTGAGTTTTAGTATGGTGTTGTATAGATAAAGCATCGTAGCTGGAAGTAGACAGGAGACCTCGTGCATTCGTATAATAAAATAATAGGTTTCATTGTTTTTTGGGGGTTTTTTTCAATCTCCGGCGGATTGGTAAAAATAACATTAAGCTCACCACACAGTTCCACGTGTTGTGTCAATTTAGCCCTTGGCTCCCGTTGCAACATCAGAACAGGCTGCTGTTACCCCTGGAGTTTGGGCACGTTGACCCGACCTGACCCCCCAGAGGAGCAGGTGCGGTGGAGATAGTTTCCTTTGTTTCCGTCGTTTTCTTGATTCAGGAATGTTTTGAGTGATCAGCGTTGAAGCTCATGCTGTCGGATGGCAAGCTACCAGGTACGAGTCCTTTTCTGCTTTTTTAGCTGGCCGCCGGCCGGCAATCGAACTTTATTACCTTGACAGGTCCAAAACCCAAGCACCAGTGATAGAAGTGCGCTCGGAGAGTCGCTGCCGCAAAGCCATACGTTCACCTGCGCATCGATCCGTTGCGTGCATCATGGAGGAAATACAGCAGCAGCAGTAGTAGAGTACCGTCAACCGTCAACTCACATAGGCATGTCAGACTGGGTCACAACAGGATACTATTAATAATATAATAATACTGCTCTCTGTCTCTCACAGACTGCTGCTGCTGTTTCTGTTGTAATACGATGTCATACGGACAAGTACAAAACAAAGCACGTTACCGCTGTAAATAAATAGGCACGATAATACCGGTGTTGCATCATCAAGACGGCACGAGTAGAGTTATTTGGTCGCAGGATGGCAGACTCGCGTCCCTTGGGTTCTGCTGTGCCTGCCTTATACTCTACGAGCGAAGCTCTCCATCGTCTCACATAACTCTTGGATCAGGTGCCTACAGCTCATCATGCAAGAGAGAGTACGTACGGCTTGTAGGCGAGCTATCATGTATACGTACGGTATGACGGGGCAAGCAAGGAAGGGCCCGAAACAAAGCTCGACAACGAATAAAGTACTGCCAGCTGTATACGTGGTACCAAGCAGCAAGGTATGAAACGAGGTCGGCCACATCGGCTTCCAACAATATGGCCACGTGTGTGTTCTTGACATCAACGTGGTGGTGGTGGTGGTTCGGTCATACTTCTCCCTCTGGTATCATAGATGCTGCTTCTAGTGCAGCAGCTAGCTGTAGGTAGGTACTTCATCGTATACAGGATCAACAAGCAAGTACGCAAGCACCAGCGCCGACGAGTTACATCAACGAGGGGGCAATCCGCATGCGAGATGCCAATTCAATTGTTGTATTGTTCGAATATGAAGATTGCGGAATGTTGGAGGAACGTATCCTGGGGGGTAAAAGGACTCGAGCTGGACGAGCTCCATGTTCTACCGGTAGCAAAATCTTGAACAAAACGAAGGCAAGCAACACAGCTTCTTCTTGCAGTTGCTGTTCAACGCAACGAGAGAGAGCCACCTCGGCACTGGGGCGTGGTGTGGTAGCGGACAGTCGTTGGCGGTGTGGGGACGTACGAACGCTCGTCGTTCTCGACGCGCCCTCTCGTGAATGCCAACCTCGGATGGCACGTTCTTGTGCTTCTCATTATTTTATCGCGATCTATACCGTACCGTACGGGACAGGGATGGCAGCAGCAGCAGCAGGATCCCGTTTGCTGGCTGTCTAAAAACTACTGTATTCATCAATTATCTGCTGCTCGCTGCTGTGGTTCGCCTTCTCTTTCAGGAAAGAACGCATGAGGAATTATCGGCCGTCATCTGTTACCTAAATACTCGCACTATACAGCAATATGGAGGCACACCACACCTACCTCTGGATGTCGGATGTTCACCCTCTCTGTGTACAGGACTTGAAAGTTTGTTGTGCACACAAACGTAGAGACTGCTTGTGTACGCCTCGGTTGTGCGGTTGGTTATAAGCTGATGATTGCCTCCAGCGCGTTCGTCACGCAAGCTCTGTCACCCTCGCGAAGAGCCGACAAATAGCTTGCAGCTGCGTTGTGGCGGACACCGGTTCTGTCGTGGTCACCACGCACGCTCTGGCGTGGTCGGCGGCTGAGCAACTAACCAATCGTTTAGGTTCCAGTTGGTTGAGTGGCCTATCCTAAAAATAAGCCACCTTTCTTTGCAGTCCCGTTTTGGGAACAAGTCACTCAAATTGTAAGTGGTTTGTCTCCAAAATGAGACTGCAGTCCTAAAAGGGTTGACACGTACCTCGTACGTACTGCATACTTGTATACGATACAATGATCTTCAAATCAGGGCTCGAGAGTTATGTTATGTTCAAATTACATGCGAGCATCTTGAAATCAAAATCACATTTTTTGCTCCCAGGTCTGCACAGGTTGCATTTTTTCCCCGATCAGTCCTCTGGTCTTTCCTTCTGGTTGTGCGATTATTTTTCGGCGAGGGCGGTTTTTACCGTTGGTTTTATAAAAACAACTAACTGACGAAGATCCGAGGAGGATCCGAGATCCGAGGATCCTACGAATTAGATGTACCTTTCCTGGTACAGCAGTATTAATAGTGTAGTAGACGAAGAAAAGCCCTGTACGCTCTGTCCACCACTAACTGTAATTATTATATACCAGTACCTGATACCTGGACCAGGTATGTATACAGACAGGTATCTTTGGATACAAACACACGCGAACGTGGCACACCCACCCGTCGAGGACTTTCTTTTCTCAAAAAAAGTAAATCTAGGTATGATGGGTATACCTATTTTTTGGATTTTGTTTTCAGTAAATAATCGCGGTATATTCGTACTGACCTGGTGCCAGGTTATGTACGACACTACGTATGTGGATTGCCAGCCGCAACAGCCAGTCCTTCGTTCCAACATGCCAAGTTGAAGGGTAGACGTGTGACACATACCACGTACGGCAGGTAGCAGGCAGCCAGCCTGTAAAAAAAATCGCCGCGTCGTTTTACCGTACGCATCTGTAATAAAAAATGAAAAAAAATATTATCAATTTTGGCCATGTCACCCCATATCCTAGCGCCCCTGACTACATGCCAGGTATGTATATATACATATCGTACGTACGTAATGTATCATAGCTCGGACGACGTCGAGGTCGCGGTGCACATATACATGCATACATCCTGCTTGTGCATCCCCGAACAACCCGAGGTCACAAGTGTATGAGAAGAGGCCTCGTCTCCCGCTATACTGAACTGACTGACGTAACCCGGTGCCCCCTTCACTTTAACCATTATTATGCTTGCTGCTGCAAAAAAGCCCGGCAAAGCTGTTTTCGTTATCTATGACGAGACTTTTACTGTATGTAGCTACAGCGAGCAGTGTCTATTCTTCACCAGGTAGGAGGTACCAGGTATGTATCAAGCTGCGGTGTTGCTCTGCTGCTGCTGTACTGCTACAAAATAAAAGCAGAAAAAGGTAGGATTAGAGTTGTTAGTAGTTACAGTAGTTACAGTAGTTACAGTAGTTACAGTAGTTACAGTAGTAGTAGTAGTTACAGTAGTTACAGTAGTAGTAGTAGTTACAGTAGTAGTAGCAGTAGTAGTAGTATTGATGCGGTTCGTGAGTCTACAAGCCACGGGATTTAGGGTCAGGATTATGTGATGCGACCTATTCAGGGATTATCCCTGAGGCACTACCCGGAATGGTTACCGTTTACAGTATGTATAGGATTGAACAGAGGACCGCACCATTCCGGCACGATGCACAACCAACTAGGTCCATAATCCTACCAATCTCACGTTTGTTGAAGACTCAACCGAGTCGAGAGGTGCGCTTCACGTACCCCCGAAGGACGGGAAGGGTTTCCGGTCTTAGGGAGTAGGTCTCCCAGTTCTGTAGATGGTAGAATGATTGCTTTTTGCCACAGGTCGAGAGCAAAGACCACAAGTGGCAAGATGGATTGGTCCGAAAGGGAAACCATCCACAAATTGGGGGGGGGGCCGTAAATGACGCGGCCCCTACCGATACAAAAATGCATGCCGTCGTAACTCCTGAAACGGTCCTGAACCGTAACATCCCCCCTAGCATAATGCGAATAAAGGAGCAATATGCTATAGCAATCTATGACCATAACCAAGGGCGAGGAACCGCAAGGCTCTACACAAAAATAATAGCCTCGGGGATAGGCGAAAACAAACCGAAAACGCAAGGGCCATCAGAGGGAAATCCCCGATAAAAACCCTCACCCCTGCGTTTTCACTGCGAGTTTGGCCGCCTGACTAATATTCCGTGGTTAATAGTCTCCCTACTACACCTTTTCCACTATAAATAGGCGCAGTACACTCACGCCTAGCTAGGCTCAAATCGCCAGGTATGCGTGCTCCGAACAGGTCAACAGTCAAAAAACCCGTGCGATTTGGGTCCCCCCAAATCGAATGCAAATACTCGTGGAGGTCGAATCATAGACACCGATCTGCCTACTACGAGCCACAGAAGAGTAAACCCCCACACAAAAGTACCTAACTGATTCACGCCAGAACGACTGGCTGTTACCGAACCACTAAATTACTCACACAAACGACTATCATTGGCACAGAAGCAGAGATACGCCTCCAAGCAAACCCATCACGAAAAAAAAACACTCTCGTCGTCATAACATACATCCCACACCCCTCGCGTATAAACCCCCGGATCCCTCGCTAGACGATCCCAACCCTTTCATACAAAAACACGAAACCACGAAGGGTAAAAGCAGAAGTTCTTCGTCTCCTCGGCAAACGCTCAGTATCGCTCCAAACTTGCATCGGCTCCCTATGGTGGCTAGGCGGCTCCTTCCAAGTTCTGCTCTCTGGGTGTTACGATCAAGGCGTCGGAGCGAGAGAGCAGAACATGTACACGGCTTCGGAGCGAGCGAGCGGCGGACGGGTAGAACGCTGGGGAGAGGGAAACGCACGGCGTCGAAACGAGAGAGTGGCACAGCGAGGCCGAGAGGGAACGACGCACGGTAAGGGGAGAGAGCGGTATACTGGCTTGATGCTCGGAACCGCTTCAGCTCTTCAACTGCTCCATCTCGCGGCGAGTCAGCTCTTCCCAGTTCTGGTCGCTGTAGCGTACTCGCCAGTATCGGTCTCTGTAATCGTACACCTGGCCTTGTAGTCGGAGGCCGCCACCAAAATCCTTCCAGATAGTGAAACCTATTGGGAATCGGGTCAAGGCTTCACGTCGAGAGAGGGGCGCACGAGGTTTGACTGAGACAGGGGCTGTGTCGCTAGTAGACTGTTGGTTGTACAAATGCCAGAGTGCAATAAAGCCATCCAACTGCAGAGGGGTGAAGCTTTTTAGCATCTCACTTTCAGTCAACCAGCCCGACTCTACTCCCTCCCTCGACTTTCCTTTGTATTCCCACCTAGCCGTGCCCGAGGGGGAAATACTCCCACGGCAGCTTACGATGGAGTCGAACGTCGCAGAGTCTATACCATGCGACGGCATCTTGAAATCGGGGCCCCAAGCATACTGTGCGAACTCGTCGGCTAGGGAGTGTCTCAGAGTTAGGGGTCGGACGTGGAATGGCTTGACATCTGCCACGGACACAGTTCGGGTGCGCTGTTTTCTACCTCGCATCGTTACTTGTACGCTTATGCCTGCCCGCACTACTTCTGTGACTCTCCAAGGGCCTGTGTAGTGGTCGTGCTGGAGCTTCCTCCCTCGGTTGTCGCGATGTCTGCTGCTCTCGGACTCGCGCACCAACACGAGGCTTCCCTTCTCGACCAGGACTCCGGCGGAGGGTCTCGCGATAGTAGCGTTGGCGTGGGCCCGTGCGGTTACCCTCTGATTGTGACGTTTCTCGAGCGCAATGCGGACTTCTCGGAGGTTCTGCTTGCGGCGCTCCACGAAGTTGTCAAGACCACCGCTTTGTCCTGTCTCTTCTGATAGGGGCACCAGGGAGTCTAACGACGTGCGGGGTTTGCGACCGAAAAGCAGCTCGAAAGGGGTCATGTGAGAGGGCAGGGAAACGTCTGGCAAAGTGCGTTTGATCCAGATTGCTGGGGACACGTACTCGTCCCATCTCTCGGGCCATGATCTACATAGCTCTGCCAACAGCTCTTGAAGCCAACCTCCTAACCTCTCGACGGCCCCTTGACCCCGTGGATGGTCGGCCGGTCCGAACACTATTTCTGCATGTAGCCAACGGCACAAGTGTGTCACTACTTCCGCTCCAAACTCTTTGCCACCGTCACACCGAATCACCCGAGGTACGCCGAAGGTCAAACATAGCTCGGTAAGGATCCGTGCCACGCCTACTGCCTGCTTGGTTGCTAGAGGAAAACCGAAGGGAAACTTGGAGGCTCGGTCCACTACCAGTAGGACATATTTATTGCCGGAAAGAGAAGGCGTGTCCAACTTCAAGATGTCGATCTGCAGTTCATCCCAAGGCTCTAGCGGGCGTCCGGGCAACATCGCGAGACGTCTGCTGTTCGGTCTCTTGCGTCTTCGACACCCGCACGATAACACGTATTGTCTCGTGTCGCGGGTGACCGAGGGCCAGTGAAAGTGATCGCGTACCAGAGCTAAAGTAGCTCCTACTCCTGCGTGTCCGTGCAGCGTGTGTACCAAAGCGAGTACGTCCGCTACCATGGATTCAGGGATGGCTGGCAGTTTCCTACCCCTTTCGTCGGCGTACCGGATTACATCGTCGTCATCTAAACCGTACCCGGTAGTGTCAACTCCACCCGCGCCTGCGCCATTACTACCACACAAACTCTCACGAACCTGGCCCAGATGGGAATCGGCTCGTTGCCTTCGCGCCAAGGATTCGGGATTAGTGAGTACTTGAGCCGCCCGGTGGATGGCCGATGCTTCCGTGATGTGGCGGGTTTCTGACGAACGCGGTACCTCCCCCCCTGCTGAAAGCACCTCTCCAAGGTCGTCACGGCCAGCGTGAACCCGACACGTGGGGGCCGTCGTGGGCGGTGGTGAAGACGGAGTCGACTCGATCGGTGTAGCCGTGTTGGAGTGATCGTGCTCCTGATCCACCAACTGCTCGATGGGCGGCAGCTGGATGTCGTTGAGGGGACGTAGCCGTACGGAAGGCGTACGCGTCCTGCTACTGCGGCGCCGCGTACCGGGGTCTGTCTCTAGTGCGGCACACGTGGCAAAGGGCAGGGCTTGTAGGGCAAGGAGGCGAGCGTCATTAGTAGCATGAGTGGACGGTTCTGACGGTGGATAGGAAGGGCAATCCCCCCCGTCTGTTCCATCTACACCTACTGCCTCTACGTCCGCTAACCTAACTCCATCAAGGCTCGGTCCCCGGGGTCCTACGAACTCGGATGGTTCTTTCGACGTAAGATCGTCGGGAAAGGAGTCATCAACATCGGCTTGAGGAGTCTGTGAGTGCGGCAGCCGCGACAGGGCATCCGGTAGGACGTGCTGTACTCCCGCTCGCCATACCAGCACCATATCATATTCCGTCAGTCTTAGTGCCCATCTGTGTAGTTTGGGGCACAACTCGCGACTTCGAAACAGCCAGGTTATAGCGGAGCAATCGGTCACTACCGTAAACTGCCTACCCGCTAAATAGGGTCGAAAATGATCCACAGCCCACAGCACTCCCATGCATTCTCGTTCGGTGGGGCCTCTACGGGCATCTGTACGCGAGAATCTGTGACTAGCGAAGGCAATCACGCGAGGCGTACCGTCGATGGTCTGCATAAGAACTGCTCCCGCACCTATTGTGCTAGCATCGGTGTGTAGTTCGAACGTGTTGTCGAGATCGGGGAATGCGAGTACCGTAGGCGAGGCTAGAGTGGAGCGCAAAGACTGGAACGCTTGCTCCTCCTCTAAATCCCACGCGATGGTACTCTTGCGTGCGCGTTTAGACGCGAAGTCTTTATTGCGTAGGATGTTAGTGAGGGGGGCGGCGGTCAGACTATAGTTGGGTACAAACTGCCGCAAGTAGCCCGTCAGACCAAGGAACGTTCGGAGTTCCTCGACTGTCTGGGGGCGCGGCATGCGTGCAATGGCTTCCAACTTGGTCGGGGCGGGGTGTAGGCCGGTACTATCGATAATCATGCCAAGGAATTCTTGCGAGGAGGAGCCGAAAATACACTTGGCAAAATTAACTGACAGACCCGCCGCTAACAGACGGTTGAGGACTAGAACGAGTGTGGCTAAGTGATCGTCCCAGGTGGCGCTCGCGATGAGAATGTCGTCGAGCCAGCTGAACACTCCTTCTAAACACCCCAAAGCGGACTTCACCCTCCGTGTGAACGCTGAAGGCAGAACTGTCAAACCAAAGCCAGCCCTAGTGAACTCATACAGCAGTCCATCTGCATCTCTGAACGCGGTTTTGTAGCGATCTTTTTCTGCAATCTCGATTTGGTGAAAACCGGAAGCGAGGTCCAGCTGAGTGAAGTACCGTTTGCCTTTCAACCCGTCGAAAATTGTCTGCATATCGCCAAGACCTCCACTATCGGAAACCAGGAGCTTGTTAAGTACCCGCCAATCAATGCACAAGCGGAGGGTTCCGTCTTTCTTCCGCACACATAGGCACTGCGCTGCCCACGGTGACACTGAGGGACGAATGATTCCTCGGTCAAGCAACTTCTGGATCTCTGCTCTAATCATGCGCCGTTCTTCGGGGGAGAAACGTCGTTGTTTGGCCGCAAAAGGGGTGCATAGCTCATTGATCAAAGGAAGCTCAAGCTCACCATCGATGCAGGCCGGCACTCGCTTGGGGTCGATGGGGAACAGGCCATCTTCGATGAAACCTGCCAGCACGTCCACGAGTTGTTGTTTCTGCAGGGATCCCAGTGTTCCTAGGTTGGCGTCGGTTGCCTGTACCTTGGGGACTGGTTCTGTCCTGACTTCACTCGAAACACACGTCGGGTCTGGGGCTTGCCGGGGGAGGGGCGGGTCAGCGGTGGAGGGCATCTCATCGAATAAAGACTCGAATCGTGCGGGGTCGCGGACGTTGAGGGCTACCAGTCGAGCTATCACACGGCAACCCTCTACCACTGTTGTCTCTTTACTGCGGTTCACCAGTTTGACGTATACTGGGGACCCCGGCAACCACCACAGCGCCGCTCTAGCGACCCCCACCAACGCTCCCTTTTCTAGATCAAACCGTTCGGTGGGAAGCATCAGGACCAGCTGTGGGTCCTGCGGTTGGGGACCTACTGCTGCTGCTTCCACTGCTACGTTGGTAAACCCCTCGACGGCGGTGGCCTCGGCGACCTGTCTAACCTCCCACTCCAAGGTGCTCTCGTCCTCCCACGCGATGTCATGATAACTGGGGCGAACAGTGGGTGAGGCGACTGAGGTAGGTGTGTGCAGCGGCGGCGAGAGCTTGGGAGTAGCAGTTAGCGCAAAAAACTGATCTCGTGTTGTGCCGAAGGGACTCTGTGGGCTTGGGGTGTCGGCAACAGACGTGCGAAACGGTACCCAAGGTGCCGAGGGTACAGGCCTAAACCCTCTGTCTGGACTGAACTCCAAAGTACTGCGGTTGGCTCTGAAAAAATCTGCTCCAAAAATGAAACCGTAGGGGAGGTCCTCGACGACGCGAACCATCACGTTTCGCACTCTAGAATCCGATTCTAACAGCACGGGGATAGCTACAGACCCCAAAATACGCATGGGAGGGGTCCCACTACTTGATGGGTTCGCTGCCTCGAGAGCACCAGCATTACGCGTATCCAAACTACGTCGCAAGAGCTTGCGGAGGCCGCGCCACAACGCAAGTGAGATATAACTGCCTCCCCCAGCTCCCGTGTCTAGTAAGATTTCTACCGGCCAGGGGCGTCGTCGGCGATGACGGTGCCAGATCTGACCTTGCACCCACAGTTGGTCTCTCACCCTGTCCCGTGCTGTGGCAGCAAGATGTCCGTTCCCCAGGTTAGCGTCACCTGGGGCGCACCTTCAGGAGGTACCCTCTCTCTGCTCTTGCTGGTCATTGGAGTTGTCGAAGCCTGCAGGCTCCGTCTCGTCACCTGAGCCTTCCAGAATCAGACCTAGCTCGGCGGCCGTGTTGTACTGGACCTCGGTCATTGCAGCTAGGCGACGGCGAGGGGTGAAGTTTCCGGACCGACGCGTCGAAGCGGTATCCTTGTACAGAGCTGCCGGGAACGGCTCGTGCTGCCACTGGCAGCTGCCTGGGCGGCGGCAGTTACCAGTGAAGGCGTGCGCGAAGCACACCTTCTGCGTCCGGAGGTAGTCGAGAATGTCTCCCCGGGGTGCCGTGGTCGGAGGTCGTGGGACGGGGCTCGTCGGCATGGTCGGTGTGGTAGCTGAGCGCTGGGCCGGGGCTGCCGTGCGAGGTTTCTCGAAGGGAACCCCGTGTTGACCCGGTGCTGTGGCTGTCTGGTTCTGGAAGGCAGCTACCGTGACGGGACCTGTGGAAGGCTGCGAAACCGGACTAGGGGCAGGGGCTAGGGCGGCGAAAGGGTTTGCTGGCCGGTAAGTCGGCCCGGCCGCGGCGGCACTCCCTCCTGCGTTACCAACTCCCGCAGTGGCTGAGGAGGCCACGTTAAGGGCAGCGAGGGCGCCGGCGGGTGAGGAGAACATGTGCCTTACTTCTGTCATGGTGAAAAGCCTGTCTGGCCCTGCATGTTTGGCTACCTTCCGTGGGGTTTGCGGGGCCAAGTACGACGCGTTGCGAGCAGAAAGTACCGCGATTAGTTCCCGGAATAGTCCTTCAGCTACCTCTCCTCGACGCTGCATGGGTTCCCCCATGGGGTTGTGCCATTCTGTACGCATGGGGCGCAGGGTAGTAGTGATCGTGTGGACTCGCTCGTGCATTAGCCCGCTAATGCCCATTCGGTCTAACGGGTTCGGCAGGAGCACTTCGACGACTCTATCGTACAGAGTCTGCATCTCTAGCGGCGTGATAAAACGCCAGAAGAACAACTGCTCCGTCGCATGCGGCCGCTCTGGACTAGCGAGCGAGGCACGGAAAGCCAGCAGAACACGAGCTGCGGCGGCGGTCCACGCTTCGGCTGACTTGAGAGATACAGCTGACAAGGCCGCCTGTGCGAACTCGGCGGCACCCCCTGTCAAAGCCTGTTCTCGAACGAAAAGGCGTAACCAGTCGGTGGCGGTGACTTCACTGTGCTGCTTCTCAATGACTTCCCCCGTGATGAGATATACGGAGACAAACTCGGCGGAAGCAAGTTGGTGGCTAACCGACAAGAAGTCATGAGTCAGATCAGTCAGCAGCTCTACACGGCGGGGTGTCAGTGTGTCGGCCACTGTGACCCATCTACCATCGATGTACTGGTCAGGCTCAAGCCGCATGGCTCCGGAGTCAACGTTGCGTAGGGTGCTCAGTACCTTCTGCTGCAGTATGACAGCAGAGTTCGCAATCGACAATGTCCCGGCAGTGGGGCCACCAAATACCGGACACGGGAGAGTACCTGCGATGCGCTTACGTACTCTCTCGACCAATTTCGCTGCCTGATTAGACTCCACACCAAACTGCATACCGGGCTCGGAGGACTGCTGTTGTGTGACAGCGGTGGGAAGCATGCGTGGCCTGAGCGCAGCGGCTGCCTCTCCTTGCCTGCGGCGGTGTCCGTTCCGGTTGCTGTCTCCCCCTCCCCTTGGTACGTCCTGCTCGTGGTCGGTGCGGCGTTGGCGTGCATGTCGGGAGCTCCGGCGAGCGCGTTTCCGGAGCCGCGCCTCTGATCTCGTAGTCGGGAGCGAACGGGCACGACGGCGGCGACGGTGGCGGCGGCGGCTACTCTTCGCACGGCGGCGGTCAGTTTCTGAGTCGCTGCTGCTGCTGCTGCTGCTGCTGCTGCTGCTGCTGCTGCTGCTGCTGCTGCTGCTGCTGCTGCTGCTGCTGGAGCTGTCCGTTGAACTAGAACGGGTGCTGCGGCGACCCTCGCGGGAGCGGTACCCGCGCTGAAACGGGTCTCCTGGGCCGTCTGCGCCCTGGCCGATCTGCCCGTGGGGCGCAGACATCCCTGGACGGAAAAATAAATGAATAAATAAAAACAAAAAAAGGACAAAAAAGAAACAAAGATTAGGAGAAGAAGAGAAAAGATCAAACAACAACCAACCGGACACACGGAGAGCAGACAAAGGAAAAAAAAAAAAAAAATAAAAAAAATATGTATATATAAATATATATATATATATATATAGCAGAGGAAAGAGAAGAGAAAAAAAAAAATCGGAAGAGAAGCAAGAAAAGAAGAACATAGAACAAAATAAAAGGCAAGGAAAACATACAGGGAGATATTAAATTAGTATTACGCGAGCGGGGCACAACCGTCACGACATCTCACAGCGCGAGAACAAGCGTGGTAAAAATGATGGAAACTGAGCGTATCGGGGTAAATGTATATTCTAAATATCGGTGCCGCCACCTGGAAAGGCACAGACCTAGAGGGACCTGGTTGTCGTCTCCCTCCCGCATGGGAGACAACAACAACGGCCCCACCAGGTACAGACCCCTCCCACTCAATTCAGATATCTAATTATCGGTGCCGCCACCTGGAAAGGCACAGACCTAGAGGGACCTGGTTGTCGTCTCCCTCCCGCATGGGAGACAACAACAACGGCCCCACCAGGTGCAGACCCCTCCCACTCAATTCAGGTATCTAATTATCGGTGCCGCCACCTGGAAAGGCACAGACCTAGAGGGACCTGGTTGTCGTCTCCCTCCCGCATGGGAGACAACAACAACGGCCCCACCAGGTGCAGACCCCTCCCACTCAATTCAGGTATCTAATTATCGGTACCCGCCACCTGGAAAGGCACAGACCTAGAGGGACCTGGTTGTCGTCTCCCTCACGCATGGGAGACAACAACTACGGCCCCACCAGGCACAGACCCCTCCCACTCAATTCAGAACTGAGTGCCTACGCCGCCTGTCGCAGCACAGCGGTAGTGGCAGCAGAACGAGCTGCCCCCGGAAGAGACCACAGTAAAGTATTTGAGGCGGCGGGGCAGGAAGTGACCGGCGGCCGATGATAGTACTGTAGTAGGTACCAGCAAGTTGTCTAGGACAGGCATCGACACGTCGGCACAGTTAGTTCAGCATTGATTGAGCCAAAAAAAAAACAAAAACAAACAAACAAACAAACAAAAACGGTGACGTGTACAGGACCTACCCTGGTAGGTGCTATTTTTGTCCACCCGTACCAGCTATACGTTATACTTCTTCAAAGTAGTGATGCCACTAACTGCTGTTCATGTACCCCTATTCGAATGTACACAGATATACAATTAAACTAACAAAATCAGTTGAACTCACAGGTGGTATATTTTACTCGTAATACTGTCACATAAAGCACCAAAAACAACACAAAAACACAACACAACAAAACAAAAGCAAAAACAACACGAAAATAACACATGAGGGATCGGAAATCAAGGACGGATACGGCAGCAGTGGTGGAAACCAGGTACAATCCACATTGCAAAGCACACGCAAACAGGCCCTAAAAAAAAAAAACACCAACAGCAGCCCTGTCACGGCTATGTGATCGAAGATTTCGTCGAGTACTTCAGTAGGTACACCATGCCGGATACAGTAGTGGAAACACGGTGCACAGCAGTGTACGTCAATAAGCGAATTAAAAATAAAGGCACCCCAGGTATACTCGTCAGGAAAACGCGCGTGGGCACATGGTGTATGACAACACTTTGACAGGCGCACAAAACGATCAGGCAAACAGCTTAGTCAAGCCGCATGGTACATCAGAACAGCACCACGGAGGGTTTAGCCTCTGGATTATCGCTGACCGCGGTGCGTACAACACCGCAGCCAGAGTCCCGTACAGCGATGACAACGGCGTGGGGTACACGGCGACAGCAGCAGACACAACGCGCACGGGGCAACCGAAAACGGCCTGGGAGTCACTAAAGTGAGCACACCCGGCCGCGCTGCGCAAACCACACATCACATCACGTCGGACTTCTGCTTTTCATTCATTTTTCTCGCTGCCGGTGGAAAGGGGGGGCGGGGGCCTAACGAGTGTGCTGCAACTTTTTGGACTCCCACCTGAGCCACAAGGCAAGCACAAGAAAAAAAAAGGCAAGCGGAACTGGAGGGCGATGGCGTGAGAGCAGAGAGATTGACACACTCCAGGAGCCCCGTGTGCTCCTGGGTGTGCCTTCCACCCAAAATCGAAATTTATCCGAGAGAAAAAAAAAAAAAAAAACTCAGCCGTCCGGTGCCCCTGCAGGACACCAGCATGGCCATCAGTATGGGAACAGTACGGTTGCCCGGCGGAGGCAACCCAGACATGGGTGGCTACATGAAGAAGGAGTATGCCATCGCATCGTCAACTTACAGCTCGCGCCAAGGGCACTTGCGCGCGAGAGCAGGAGAATAGAGGTGGCGTGAGACACCAGGCGCGCGCGGGCAAAGAAGCAAACAACAAGAAAACAAACAAAACAAAACAACACACAACAAAAACTACAGCACTCAGGGGCAAGCCCGAGGGTCTCGTGGGAACAACAAAAGACGAGCACCGACAGAGTGGCGTAGAACGATTCCTAGTACGTGCAAGCGCGTGTCTCGGATTGGACACCATGATGCGGTTCGTGAGTCTACAAGCCACGGGATTTAGGGTCAGGATTATGTGATGCGACCTATTCAGGGATTATCCCTGAGGCACTACCCGGAATGGTTACCGTTTACAGTATGTATAGGATTGAACAGAGGACCGCACCATTCCGGCACGATGCACAACCAACTAGGTCCATAATCCTACCAATCTCACGTTTGTTGAAGACTCAACCGAGTCGAGAGGTGCGCTTCACGTACCCCCGAAGGACGGGAAGGGTTTCCGGTCTTAGGGAGTAGGTCTCCCAGTTCTGTAGATGGTAGAATGATTGCTTTTTGCCACAGGTCGAGAGCAAAGACCACAAGTGGCAAGATGGATTGGTCCGAAAGGGAAACCATCCACAAATTGGGGGGGGGCCGTAAATGACGCGGCCCCTACCGATACAAAAATGCATGCCGTCGTAACTCCTGAAACGGTCCTGAACCGTAACAGTATAGTAGTAGTAGTAGTAGTAGTAGTAGTAGTAGTAGTAGTAGTAGTAGTAGTAGTAGTAGTAGTAGTAGTAGTAGTAGTAGTAGTAGTAGTAGTAGTATTAGTAGTAGTAGTAGTAGTAATAGTAGTAGTAGTAGTAGTAGTAGTAGTAGTAGTAGTAGTAGTAGTAGTAGTAGTAGTAGTAGTAGTAGTAGTAGTAGTAGTAGTATAGTAGTAGTAATAGTACTACTAGTAGTAGTACTACTACTACTAGTACTACTACTAGTACTACCGTAGCTAGCTACTAGTAGTAGTAGTACTACTAGTAGTAGTAGTACTAGCTACTAGTAGTAGTACTACTACTAGTACTACCGTAGCTAGCTACTAGTAGTAGTACTACTACTACGCTACTAGTAGTAGTAGTATTAGCGTGTATTTGAAGTACACGCTAGTACTAGTAGTAGTAGTAGTAGTAGTAGTAGTAGTAGTAGTAGTAGTAGTAGTAGTAGTAGTAGTAGTAGTAGTAGTAGTAGTAGTAGTAGTAGTAGTAGTAGTAGTAGTAGTAGTAGTAGTAGTAGTAGTAGTAGTAGTAGTAGTAGTAGTAGTAGTAGTAGTAGTAGTAGTAGTAGTAGTAGTAGTAGTAGTAGTAGTAGTAGTAGTAGTAGTAGTAGTAGTAGTAGTAGTAGTAGTAGTAGTAGTAGTAGTAGTAGTAGTAGTAGTAGTAGTAGTAGTAGTAGTAGTAGTAGTAGCAGCAGCAGTAGTAGTAGTAGTAGCAGTAGTAGTAGTAGTAGTAGTAGTAGTAGTAGTAGTAGTAGTAGTAGTAGTAGTAGTAGTAGTAGTAGTAGTAGTAGTAGTAGTAGTAGTAGTAGTAGTAGTAGTAGTAGTAGTAGTAGTAGTAGTAGTAGTAGTAGTAGTAGTAGTAGTAGTAGTAGTAGTAGTAGTAGTAGTAGTAGTAGTAGTAGTAGTAGTAGTAGTAGTAGTAGTAGTAGTAGTAGTAGTAGTAGTAGTAGTAGTAGTAGTAGTAGTAGTAGTAGTAGTAGTAGTAGTAGTAGTAGTAGTAGTAGTAGTAGTAGTAGTAGTAGTAGTAGTAGTAGTAGTAGTAGTAGTAGTAGTAGTAGTAGTAGTAGTAGTAGTAGTAGTAGTAGTAGTAGTAGTAGTAGTAGTAGTAGTAGTAGTAGTAGTAGTAGTAGTAGTAGTAGTAGTAGTAGTAGTAGTAGTAGTAGTAGTAGTAGTAGTAGTAGTAGTAGTAGTAGTAGTAGTAGTAGTAGTAGTAGTAGTAGTAGTAGTAGTAGTAGTAGTAGTAGTAGTAGTAGTAGTAGTAGTAGTAGTAGTAGTAGTAGTAGTAGTAGTAGTAGTAGTAGTAGTAGTAGTAGTAGTAGTAGTAGTAGTAGTAGTAGTAGTAGTAGTAGTAGTAGTAGTAGTAGTAGTAGTAGTAGTAGTAGTAGTAGTAGTAGTAGTAGTAGTAGTAGTAGTAGTAGTAGTAGTAGTAGTAGTAGTAGTAGTAGTAGTAGTAGTAGTAGTAGTAGTAGTAGTAGTAGTAGTAGTAGTAGTAGTAGTAGTAGTAGTAGTAGTAGTAGTAGTAGTAGTAGTAGTAGTAGTAGTAGTAGTAGTAGTAGTAGTAGTAGTAGTAGTAGTAGTAGTAGTAGTAGTAGTAGTAGTAGTAGTAGTAGTAGTAGTAGTAGTAGTAGTAGTAGTAGTAGTAGTAGTAGTAGTAGTAGTAGTAGTAGTAGTAGTAGTAGTAGTAGTAGTAGTAGTAGTAGTAGTAGTAGTAGTAGTAGTAGTAGTAGTAGTAGTAATAGTAGTACTACTACTAGTACTACTAGTAGTAGTAGTAGTACTAGTACTAGTACTAGTACTAGTATTTAATAGCAGTAGTAGTGCGTCATCTGTCAGTCACGTCATCACATTGATTTCATGGTTTATATTAGGCGTTAATCGATAAGATATCCAACTCCTCGTACTCTGGATGTACTGCCGGGCGCTGTGGTCGCAGCCCGCAGGAAACGCCGGCGGTGTGCACAAAAAGTAGATCAAGCTCCCTTCTACTTACTTACTTGCAGCACCGAGAACCTGTTGTGGTGACATTGCGTAGTCCGCTGGCGGTCTACTTGGTCACGCGATAACCATCAGAACCACCAAACGAAAAAAACACTCTCACAGGATAGATCGATGATTATTATAATGGTACGCGGTTGGTTGTACATACTACCATGGTACTTGCTTGTGTCACGCTGTTACTCGCGATATTATCATGTACAGAGTCGACCAAAACGTTCGTACGAAGGGCCTAGATTTGCCAGTCAGGTTAAGATGTGCCCTGCCTGTACCCGTTTTTGTTTGGTCGTGGTTCTTAGGTGTGAACCAATATAGACCTAGGGATCGACTACTGCTAGCAGGTGTGCCTCTGACTCTGATCTGGTCACTCACACAAGGTGCTTGACGATGCTGGAAGTTGCAGTATACTACTATAGTTGCTGCTTTTCATTCATCAGTCAGGCAGGCGTTAACGCCTGCCAGGTGTGATGAGGGGACGCTTGCTACAAATCATACTGTCGCAACAGGGGAGAGGGGATACCATAATAACACTAGCCCACCCAGAAGGGCCGTATTTTCAGATTCATAGAACACTCAGGCAGGAACAAAACGCATCCGGAGCATTCAGAGGATCGATCGAAGATGCGGCGCTTCACAACCCACTCCCACACTTCTGACCTGTAAGGCTAAAGCCGGTTACGCGTGCACTGCGAAGCAGACAACAGCAAGTCCGACGGCGCCATTGTTATGTAAGTGCAAAGTAGTATGGACCTAGGGACCGACTACTACTAACAGGTGTGCCTGTGGCTCTGCTCTGGTCACTCACATAAGGTGCTTGATGTTGGAAGTTGTATACCCTTTGTATTTGTTGCTGCTTGCCTCGCCGAATGCCTTCTAAATGAAGAGGCGGGGCATTCATCAGTCAGGCAGGCGGCAACGCCTGCCAGGTATGATGAGGGGACGCTTGCTAGGAATCATAATGCTGCAACAGGGGACAGGGAGTACTATTATAACATGATCCTGCTGTAGTACCACCCTGTCCCGAAAAATAATGATTTTTTGTGTTGAGCAATAACATGCGCTTGTTCGTCATATTTTCGGACAGAGTGGTAGTAAACAAATTCCTCGCTGCGTATTCAGCCCGCCGTCACACGAGTACAGTACGGACAGTATATAATAGTTATCAAGAAAGCGGAAGAGAGGGTCCTGTCTGCTCGCTGTACATATAGTACAATCGCATAAGAAGAAGCAGGGACCAAACGAGAGAAGATCTCGGACGATTTCCGAGAACGATAACAACCAATTCCCACACTACATGATATAATTATGAGAGCAGGGCCAACGATGTGCGTTGCTCTGCTGTTCCCTGAGTGTTCCCAAGTACCTCGTAGCGTTTAAGTTAGGTGGAACTACAATAACGGTGGGAATGAGGAGCGTGACAGACGCCTTGAAGTAGTTAAAGTCCTAACTGCATCAAGCTACTGCGTTGGCGGTTCTTCTATTTTCACCGTGTTCTATCAATATTTTTCGGACCGTTTTCCCTGTTACGCGATGCACGCTAGCGCAGAAATCTTGTACAATGGCTGTGTGGGTGTAGTATGGATGGGTGGGTGTGATTTGGCCGGTAAGTGGGTTGCTGGGTCCGTCGGTTGGTGCGTGGGCTGGTTAGTCTAGCAACCACCAACACCCCCAACCACCAACATTCCATTGTTAAGCGATGCACGTCAGCGCAAAAACCTTCTATGGTGGATAGGTGAACGGTGGGCGAGGGGGGACGGGGTGTAATATATTAATTACTGTCCTGTCAACTGCATCACCAGGTGAACAACGTAAGTATTATCAACACACCAAGTGCAGAAACAACACAATCAAACACAACACTACGTGAGAAAAATAATCAACAACACACGTCAACGACGGGGTGGGTGCAGGGGTCTTTTTGTTCTCCATCCCATTTTGTTGTCTTCGCCCTTCTTCTGTTCTCTCTACATGCTATTATAGTAGTAACTCAGATCCAGGGTCACATTTTAGACTCTTATCCCGTTTCGCCACTGCGGTTCATTGCTTGCATTTTTGTCGCGAGAAGGCTACAGCCCTTTCTTCCCTCGTCGACTCGCGTCGAATTGCGCCTACCCACGCTACTAAGCCGCTCTCAACAATTGGTCCCTTCCTATTTTTGCAAACATATTCAAAATCTCACTGCAGTGGGATTCTCACTCCGGTATCAATGTTATCAATAATAGCATTCGAGGCTAACCACTAGAGCACCGGGGCGACCGCTCAAAAAATTATTTGCAAGAGGGGTGGGAATGAGGAGCATGAAAGATGCCTTGAAGTGGTCAAACTCCTAACTGCATCAAGCTACTGCATTGGCGGTTCTTCCATTTTTAATGTGTCCTTGGGATTGCTTTCACTTCTAAGTGATGAGCGTTGGCGCAAGAACCTTGTACGATGGTGGCCGCTGGGTCGGTATGATATAAGTGGGTGGGTGTGGGTTGGGCGGTAAGTGGGTTGCTAGGTGCGTTGGTTGGTGCGTGTGTTGGTTGGTCTAACCACCACCAACACCACCCACCATCAACATTGCATTGTTAAGCGGTGCGCGTCGCAAAAATCTTGAATGGTGGGTGGGTGGGCCGGGCGGTGCGGTGCGGGGTGTAATATATCTATACCTGGTGTTCATCAATGTCTTCTAGCCACACGTTAAGATCAAGGTCGGGACACTTTATATCCCTGGACAGGTTTGCCTATTAAGTCCGTACTCGTTGGCACTCACGTGTGTTGTTTGCCTCGAGATAGAAGAAAAGCAGCTTTGTTCCTTTCGTGCACGCGGAGACTAAGAGCCGAGCTCTCGGAAAACCCCTGTTTTTCTATCTACGATACGCCTCCTACAAATGCGATCCCAATACTTGAACCCAGGTAATTACCGGGCTTTCAGCCTCATTCAAGGCAGTATCATAGCACTAGCCCTCTCTGATGAGCCGTATATGCAGAATTATGGGAAATTCGTGGAAACCCCGATTCCACGAACTAGAACATCATGAGTCGAAGATACGGCTCCTCAAAGCCCACTCCCACACCTCTGAACGGCGAGGCAACGAAGCCGACAAGGTACGTAAAAAAAAGAGAAGGAAGGAAGGCCTAGCCCTAAGGAACAGGAATAAATCGTCAACGAAAGCGATCACCATGCCACCCGCAACGGGGGGGAGGCGAGGAAGTTTCGTGCGAAAGCGAAAAGTGAATACCAAAAACGAGAAGAAAAATAACACGGAATACGCCAAGAACCACCTGAACGCAGCCCACAACTACTCTGAAAACGCGTGCTGTGCCACAAATGAGTGGCCCCATTACTCAGACCAGCCCCGACCACGGAGCGGGGGGGTAGGCAGGACAAAGTACGCAAAAACCATTCTCAACCCAGCCCAAGAAGTAAAAAACAAATCAGAAACACACCGAGGATTCGAAACCCATTGTGATTTCAGGCGCAGGTTCGAGTCCTGCCGTCGACGCCACTTGTTAAGATCAAGGTCGGGACACTTTGTATCCCTGGACAGGTTTGCTTATTAAGTCGGTACTCGTTGGCACTCAGGTATGTTGTTTGCTTAAACATAGAAGAAAGCAGCTTTATGCCTTTCGTGCACACGGAGACTAAGAGCCGAGCTCGTGCCTCGCAAAAACCCCTGGTTTTCCATCCACGATACGCCTCCCAAGTACTACAAATACGATCCTAATACTTGAACCCAGGTGATTACCGGGCTTTCAGCCTCATCAAGGCAGTCTCATAACACACCTCATCAAGTAAAGAAGGAAAAACTCAAGGTGCAAAAACAGAATCAACCACAACACCGAGTGAAAAAAAAGCTAATACTTTACACATCAGCAAGAACAACTGCCAGGACGGGGGTGTAATATATGGTAATACTGAATAACACCCAATATACTCATTAATGTCTTCTTGATACAGCGGAGGGTCTTGTCCCCTCCTCACCCCCAGATCCCCCGTGACTCTAATCTCTACCTGGTATATGTTTTTTTCGGGACACAAAACGGGGGCGCTATGCTGACACGATGCGTTTGCACGTTAGGCTAGCTCGTACCTACCTGAGATCGACTGTGACCCAAGAGAGCTTCATCACAGCAGTAGCTTGTGATTCTCTTCAGATTGGACTCCCACGCTAGCTCAACAGAGGCCTGCACCTCGACTTAGAGGTGGTGCAGTGGTCGAATTTGGTTGAAATTTGCGGGGTTAGAAACGAGACAAAAAACAACCCTGAACTAAACGTTTGCACTTCACTTGCGGACAGCTACAGCTCCTCACAGGAAACTGCAGCCCACGAAATTTGAGGGACGCTCCTGATGGGGTGTGTGAGGGCATCGGATGCCCCAGACAGCAGTCAGTCGTAGGCAGCCAGAAGCGACTCACGAGGTGCTGTTGTGAACTCGGAGTCGTGTTCGGTGCACTCAATGATATGATAGGTCAAACCTGAGTCAGTTCATAGAAGCCCCTCGAGGGTATATATATTATCGCTTAAAATACACAAGACAAGGAAGGAAGGGGGAGAACATGAAATACACAACAAGAAGAAGAAGTAGAACGAGTGAGAAAGCGGCGGACAAAATACGTCGCAACCCGCTGACTGTTCCACACAGAAACACGCATATTTCCTGTGTGGAACTCCCAAATATCGTTACACATGAATCCATACACCAAGTACGTGAGCACTCCGAACAGCCCCTCTGCTCTCTACTTGGTGAATGGGATAACCAAACATCGCTCATGATAAAGTACCATGCCATGGTGATAAACCACGATCACCCAAAATCCAAATCCAAGGTATTGTACTCAAAGATAAGCATATGTCAAGACCACCAACGCCTCAAACCAGAATCTCACAAATGTATATATCAAAGTCTCAAATCTCTCTAAGATAGGAACTTAATCTTCATATCTCAGAAAATAGTACCACGAACAGCTGCTCAAAACCCGAAAAATAATATATCGGAGTAAAATATAAATCAACTCCTCAAATCTCGACTGTAAAAATCAAGGCCCCCAAGCTCAGAAAACCCCACAAAGCAACTCCTCAAAATCTCAGAAAAATAAAAAATTAACTCCTTGCATCATTTATATAGTACTGCAGTCCCTTTTTGGGTTAGACTCTCCATCTCGATCAAACACCAATCCAATGTGGCCTCGCTACAGGGGACACACTAAATTCAGTCAAATGGCAACGAGAACCTAGACTTTTGTCCCTGAAATAACGCCCCAGTTTAGTGCGGTCGACTTCGTATACTACAGAACTCAATTCCGCATTACGCACGTAGATACGTGTTCAGTATAATAATGTTATATAGTAGTTCAAAATATTCCAGCTTTCCTGCTACGTACAGCAGTCTTCCAGCCCCAACGGAACGGGATAAAAAGCATCACTCATGAATCACGATCGACTCCTCAACTCAAACCAGAATGGTACATAGTGACATGTCGGATTCACTCCCTCGTCCCCACAAAAAAAATCACAAATCACAAATCATAGGACCGCATGAAGTCAGAGCTTCAAACCCCGAAACAATTGAAGAGTAGTGACAAAAATAATTATCAGAGTGTCAAGTCACCTAAAAAAAAATGACTCTTCAGATCTCAGTAATAAAATATCATGATCTCCAAGCTCAATAAAATCTATAAACTATCTTCTCAAATCTCATGAAGGATACAAAAGTCGGCCTCGTCAGACAAAAATCGACTTCTAAAACAAAACAAAACAAAACAAAGAAACAAATTAACTCATGTTCATGATGAAGTTCCTGTGGAAACGGAAAGCGTCTTTCGGAAGGGGTTTCGTCAAGAAGTCGGCATGTTCGTATTCCGACCTCACATGCGTGATTTCAAACTCTCCCTTTTCGACAAGTTCTCGCAGGAAGTGGTGGCGGACATCTATGTGCTTCGAGTTAGAGCTCGTCACAGGGTTGACCGCTATTTGGATCGCACCCTTGTTGTCCTCAAAAACCTGGATGCACGAATCCCCAAAATCAGGCAACAGGAAACGCCACACTGACCATAGAAAAAGATCCTCCTTGAAACCCTCTGCCATCGCAATGTACTCCGCTTCACTCGTGGAGAGTGTGGAAGTCTTCTGCGTCCTAGAAATCCATTGAATGGCCGCACCCCCACACATCACGGCTGCACCCGAGACAGACTTCCTCCTAGTGTCTCGGGGGGCATAGGCTGCGTCTGCATAAACCACCAACTCTAATCCACTGCCCCTCTGGAAAGTAATACCGTAGGTACTTGTCACCTTCAGATACTCCAAAATCCCTCTCGCAGCCAACCAGTGCTTGAGTTTGGGGGCATGCATATACCTCGCGACCGCCCTTACCGCATTTGAGATATCAGGTCTCGTCTGGTTAGAAAGCCACAGCAAACTGCCTACTAGTTCACGATACGGCCAGTCACCAGTGGGCTCCTCCTCGTCAAACACCTCCAGAAAAAGATCGGGCGAAAGTGGGGTGTTCCTACCAGCGGTCACGCCAAATTGCTTGACCGTCTTCTCCGCGAAAGATTTTTGCGAAATTGTCAGTAAACCCGTGACCTTGTCTCGGGAATAGTGGCAACCGGCATACCATCGCAGCTCGCCAAGGGTATTGATGGGGACTACGCGGTTCAGGTCCTCGCAAAAACGGTCACATCTCTCCTTACGGCCTACCGCAAAAATGTCGTCGACGTGAACCACAGCAATGATGGAAACAGACCCCGCCTCGATTAATCGCAAGACACACGGATCTGCGAGGCTCTGTTCAAAACTAAGACTCTTCAGGCGGGTGACCAAGTGTCTATGCCAGGATCTCGACGCCTGTTTCAAGCCGTATAGGCTACGATTCAAGCGCATTACTTTGCCGCTCAGATCGCCACAGCCCTGTGGCATCCGCATCAAAACGAGTTCCTGTAGTTCGGCCTGGACAAACGCTTGTTGTACATCGAAATGGCATAAATCTAACTGTAACTCGCAGGCTATCGCAGCCATCATACGGATACATGACGCGGCGGGGGTGGGGGCAAAAGTCTCATAGTAATCAACTCCGGGGCGTTGGCTAAATTCTCTCGCCACTAGTCGCGCTTTCGCCTTCACTACCTTACCATGCTCATCTGCCTTCCAAGTGAACACCCATTTGGCCGATACCACGTCCCCTCTCTTTTGCTGCTAAGCATCCCCGAAAGTCCCAGCTCCCTCGAGTCCGGCAATCTCCGTCTCCATTGCATGGGACCAGTTCGCACGGTATGGCGAGAGCATCGCCTCCTGGTAGGTCGCAGGTTCCGAGAGTTGTCCCGCGTCACATGTTGGCAGAGCAGGGGCGGGCTGGTTGGGCGGGCGCTGGTTGAAAAGTGCGTGGTCAGCTGGCTGCGATGTACAAGTAGACGCCTGGTGGTACGCCCTCGTCCTCGCGCGCGTCCGCCCCGGTTGGAGAAGCTCGTTGTCCGGGGGACCCTCGTCGTCCTCGATCTGAGGGTTCTCGGCCCCCGGTGGGGATGACGGTGACATCACCCCCGGCGGCGGAGGCATCTCCGGTGGCGCCGGCGTCATCACCGGCGGCATCCCCACTTGAAGCGGTGCCGTCGTCGTCATCGCCCGTGTCCTAGCGCGCGTCCGCCCCAGTTGAAAGAGATCGCTATCCCGGGGGCCCTCGTCGTCCTCGACGTGATGGTTCTCGGCCCCCGGTGGGGATGACGGTGACGTCACCCCCGGCGGCGGCGGCACCCCCGGCGGCGGCGTCGGCGGTGGCGGCACCTCCGGTGGCGCTGGCGTCATCGCCGGCGTCGGCGGTACCGCCGGTGGTGCCGGTGACATCATCGGTGGTGTCCCCGGTGACACAGTCGCCAGCTCCGGTGGTATATACCTGATGTGCAGATCGGCCTCCCACGGCTCCGCCACCGAGTCCTTCCTCGCCTGAGGCGCAGCCTCGATGATCGGCTTGCGCTCCACCTCCCAGGTGATGTCCCGCGAGTTGCTCGTACGCCCGCATGCCGTGACCACCTTGACGCAGTCGCGCGGATGGTTTCTCCCCCTGTTGAGGTAAAAACACCGCTCGGCCTTGAGGTCAGACTTGTGGGTGCGGTGGATGCGGTGGAATCCGGGCTGCATGAAGGCGAGTGTGTTGGGCGGCGGCAGTGTCCCAAAGAATGCCTCGTGCGGCGACTTGAAACGGGCGTTCGCCGACGTCGCCGTGGTGTTCAGGCAGTCGTTCATGTAGATGGCTGCTTCCAGCCAGTAGCGGTCCAGGTTCGGGAGCTGCCCGGGGAACAGCCGGGGGGGCTCAAGGCAAGCGGCCATACCGCCTTCCTGGATGAGGCCGAGTCCACGTTCGACCACACCGTTGTGTTTCGGTCCGTCGACCCCGGTGTGCTCGCGTCGAATTTTCTCATTGGCGCATAAGTTCGCGAAGAGTGCGTTCACGAACTCTGAGCCGTTGTCCGTCCGGAAACACTCGACGGCTCCGCCGACGTCAGCCAGGAAATTTCGGGTCACCATGGTCACGTCGGCGGCGCTCTTGCTCTTGAGGGGGTACAGCCTTCCCATGCGTGTCGCGTCATCCTTGAACAGGATCAGGTACAGAGCCACCCCAGCAGACGCGATTTTCCTGGGGCCGGCAAGGTCAACAAAAACGCGCTGCAGGGGGAGTGCCTTCCGAGACGATGTAGTCGTAGGTATAGACGCACGCCTGCCTTTCGCCTGCACACATCCACTGCAAGTGACCAGGATACCAGTGAGCTTGACGCCTTGCTGCTTGGCCGTCTCGCGCAAAAGGCCCTCGTGGGCATGGGCGTTGCACACGTGAAAGACGTTAATGTCCACCTCCTTGAAACGTCTAATGCCGGGGACGAGCACGGCAGCAGCAATCGCCGGGCGGAACGGGGGGGGGAGAGGGGGAAGGCATTCTTCCGGGGGATTAGCTGACGATGGTGCTGGCTCACTACGATCCGGCATTGTCGCAGGGCGTGTGTGAGGGGTTGCTACCGCTATCGTTGGTTCTATCACTACCGGCGGGTCTACCGCTACCATCACCCCCGGCGACAGCGGCATGGCAGATACTCCCGGCGTCCTCACCGGGTGCACCGTCACAGGCATCGGCGCATGAGGGGAGGGGGGGGGGGATTGCAAAACCGTTGTACCATCCATCGCTACCGACGGGTCTACCGCTACCATCACCCCCGGCGACAGCGGCATGGCAGATACTCCCGGCGTCCTCACCGGGTGTGCCGTCATAGGCACCGGCGCGGGGGGGGGGGAGGGGGAGGGGTTGTAACAAGGACATCAAACCTGGTGTACCCTGTGGGGGGGGGGGGGGGGGGGGGGGGGGGGGGGGACGCGTGGCGTTCAGTCTGGATCCGGCTGTCTTTCGGGAAAAACAAACGGCCACCCACTAGGTGGGCACCAGCAGCATCTAGGGTGATCGCCTCCTTGGCCTGGACAGTGTGCAGCGACAGCAAGTTTACCTTCAAGCTAGGGATAAAAGAAACACTCTCCAAGGTTACTCGTACATCTTCCGTGCTATGAAAAATCAAATCCACGCTGCCTACGTACTCCACTGCTAATTCTGTACCGTCACCAATAAATATTTTGGCGTTCTCAGGGGGGGGGGGGGGGGGGGCGCTTGTTATACAAGTGGTCCGGGTTCGGGGTCATGTGCGTTGTCGCCCCGTTGTCCGCAATCCAACTCTTTATCCCCCTTCCCAAAACATCGTACTGACCGACCAAAGCAGACTGTGCTGTGAGTAGATGTGATGACTCTTCAGGAGCCAAGTAGTGCTGCGGTGGCTGCTGTGACTGCTGTGTCTGCTGCGCCTGCTGCGCCTGCTGTGCCTGCTGCGCCTGCTGCGCCTGCTGCGCCTGCTGCGCCTGCTGTGCCTGCTGCGCCTGTTGAGCCTGCTGGTGTGAATGTTGGTAGTACTGCTGTTGCTCACGTTGGTACTGCGGTGGTTGCTGAAGATGTGGCTGCTGTTGTGGCTCGTGGTGCTGTGACTGCTATTGGAGCTGCTGCTGTTGGTACTGTGATTGATGGTGGAACCTGTTGCTGTGGCTGGTACTGTGGCTGCTGTTGGTACTGCGGCTGTTGCTGCGGAATGGGGTCTGGGGTGGGGAGGAGCGGTGTTGTAGACCGGGCGGTATTCGCCGCGAAGTGGCTCTGGTAAACTTCATGAGGTGGATTCGGGTCATCTACCAACGTCACGATAGCGCGGCAGTTCACCACAAAATGGCCTATCCGGCCGCACCTGTAACATCTTGGGCGGGGGTCAGCGGCGTGGATTCCCGGCTCGGTGCCTTGCGGACGACGTAGGTTAGGGGGGTACCCGGCGGCGTCGTACATTCGGTCGGTACCTGGTGGGTGTCCTCCGGGCCCGACGAAACGTGCGTCGCGTACCTGCGGCCACGACTGGTTCCCACCTCCGCCGCGGCCGGCGTATGGCGGCCATGGTTGATGTTCGCCGCCGCCACTGGCGTGCGAATCCTGCCTCTGCCGGTTTTTCTTCGGCTTCCCGTTCTTGTTCCCCGAACGGGCCTATTACGATGAGTACATCACCGATGAAAAAACGTTGTTCACCAAAACTAAAGTTTGCTGTTGTTCGCCAAGCGGATGATGTAGGCCTTCTCCGGACATACCCGTAAAGCCCGCGGGTCAACAAGACTCATTCCTGCGAGGGGTAGTAAGTTATTGGGCCTAAAAGAGGACTGTAAAGGGCGATAAAGCTCTGGATTAGTGTTTATTTGCATCAATTATTCTGGAACTTCGAAATACGGATCATGGTTGCCAATCCCTTACTCTATTTCGAAGTTGTATGTATATGTTGGCGAAACGCCTACGCGCGGCTACGCGTACTTGACAACATATTCCAGAGTGATCTCCGTCCCCTCAACCACATATCATGACCCTCGCGATAAGATCACCTCCGTGGTACTACTGCTTGCTGTAGCCTGCAGCTATACGACGCGAACAGCGTGTGGTATGAATATCGTTTGGTATGATAATTTGCTCGTATGCATGCCATGGGCTCGTGTGGTGAGCATTTCATACGCCGTGAACTACAGCCGTAATTTTCATTTTTGCGAACAGATTCCACCGAAGGAATGTCGGTTCGTATTGCTCGACGCAAACGCGCGGACTGGAAAGAGCATGGAAGGGTGCCGTGACGGTAGAGCGCTTGGATCGTACGGACGTGAGGAGCTCAGCAAAAACGGCAAACGCCTGCTGGCATTCGCTTCAGACAACAAGCTCGCTCTCACGAACACTTTTTTTAGCGCTCGTAAAGGTGGAATATCTCATATGTTCAACGGCATCAGCAGCCGCAATGACCAATTGCCTACATCCTAACCGCTAAGCACACCGATCTCGCGTGTACTATGTTGAGGTTCACCCGCAGCCTCCGCCCCCATCCAAAGTGGATTCAGATCGTGTTATCGTATGCGCGATAGTCCGCCTCACCGGTCATTTTGCACCCAACAGTTGCGAATTTAAACACAAAATCCGGCATTTCGACCTGTACTCGAAATGGTGATGGTGAGCACTCGAAATGGTTTGACGTCACTCAGGGGCTGCGGCAAGGATGTGTGCTGTCGCCGCTTCTGTTCAACGCATTCTTCGCTCCTGCGATACAAGCGGTGCTTACACGTAATGGGGACCTATACATTTTGAGGGACTTGGTTCACCTCGAGGAGGACCTCGGAAAAAATGGGGTGAAGGTTAATCCACTAGCATGTGCACACGGAGGGCAGCATGGGATATGCTGTACGCCGTCGATGCAGGCATTGTGTCTAAGTCGAAGGAAGGCCTTGCGAAGATTATGACCATGATTGTGACCGTTTTCGAACCAGCAGGCCTCACCGTATCCGAAAAGAAAACCGAGACCATGCTGCTGCTGACACCAGGCACTCCGGACCTTACCGCTCTTCATCGAATCAGCAGGGCAGAGGTGTAGACGAACGATGCAGTTTATGTACCTGGGCGGTCTTGTCGTCGCAGGCGCTCGCTTTGTGCCAGGGATCAAACGATGGATCCGACTCGAAATGGCTTACTACAATCGGTTCAAGCAAAAACCGTAAGATATGGAGGATGCCCCGTTTACGATAATGGTCCGCATGCTAAAGGCCGAGGTGATGGGGACCTTACCGGTGTGTGACGTGGACTCTCGGCCAGGAGCACTTCGCCGAGCTCCGAACGATACACCACAAATTCTCTTACGGAACATTAGCTTCCAGCGCCGACAAGGTACCGACCACCTCATGTCGTACGTCAAGGTCGTCAAGAACAGAGAATGATAGAACGTTGAGATGACCATCCGCAAACGCCGCCTCCTCTTCGCTGGGGCCGTACAACGGACGACCAATGAGTGGCTGACCCGTCGGGTGATGTTTGCCCCCAATGTTACGACCTCAGGGTTTCACAAGCCACCGAGGGGTTCACGGAAAAACCCCCATAGCTATTCGGACCAGAGACGGTGTTACGGTCGAGGGCGGCTAAGAAGAGTAGGAAGTGGTATCGGGGGGTCGTCGAAGCGGCGGGCTGTTTCATGGCGAGGTGGCACAAGGGCGAGGCTGAGAGGACTTTGCTACCCAACGCAGCTCAGGATGCCAAGAGCGGCGGCAAGGAAACTGGGGGGCAGTCGTACAGATGCAGCTGCAGACGAATGCAGAAACGAAATGATAGATCGGGTAACAAAGGATCGATCCGACTAGCCCTTCAGTTTGTTATGCTTTTTTTCTTGTTAAGTTATCCAATGGGAGGGGCGCGACAGCGGCAGTACTGACACTTGACACCGCTATCGACGAGAATAGGAAGGAGACGGTGGAGGGTGTGGCAAGGTCCCGAAATCGGTTTTGTAGCCGAGATGAGAACCCATGATACCATCACCGCCTTGAGCTCGATTTTCTTTTTTCTCTCTTTCCTCTTCTTTCTTGCTTGTTGCCTTGTTTCTTTCTTTGTTTCGTTTTCCCCATCGCCGTCAATATGCCGGTGTTTTCCTCTTCTTCGTGTTGCTTCGTGCGTGCAGCAGTTATCTGTTCCTCATGGGCATGTAAGCTTTTCTTCTGGCAGCCTTCTGATCTCTTTGCGTCGCTTGCATTCCGTTTCATTTCAGATATGTTTTTTTCCTTTTTTGTGGTGTTTGTTCTTGTTTCTGGTCTTGCATGTTTTTTTTCTCGTACGCGATACGTTGGCTTTTCAATTGCTTCACTCATTTATTTGCGATTATTGTTGTTTTAGTTATCTCTGTTCACACCGTGATCACATATTTATTATCTCTCCAGTATGAGGAATTAGGACGGACATTGGGTGTACTGGTGTAGTTGGGTAGAAATAACGGTTTAATGTGAAGAAAACACACACTGCACGGTGTGGTATGTAGCCGCGAGCTCGTCGCGCTCGCCTCGACTTGCAGCGAGCGACTGAGAAAGGCACAATAGGACCCACAGAGCCCTCAGAGAATCTGCCCTTCGAGCCCTAAGTATTTTTGATACGGCCGGGGGCCCTTGCCTTTTCACCTGGAGGAAATCTTTGTGGAGTTTGATAAAGCCAAAATAGTAGGGTTGGGTCCTGGTCCAGTACGTATCGCCAATACTACTGTACTGACAGTAGTACTGTGCTGGCTGAGGAAGATGCCAGGGTTGTCATCACGTTGACTATTTACCTAATAACATCTTGTAACGTGGCAGAACGCCCTAAAATGCACGGCGAAAAGCACAGAGGGCACGCAAAACAGCGAGAGAGGGAAAGAGAGAGGGAGACTGTGAGCGCCGTCGACGCAGCGGCCTCGATCACTTATGGCTTGGGCTCTGTGGATCCTGGAGGCGCCCCGGCGTCCAGCCCTTAGCGGAGTCGAGCCCCGCTACAAATGCTGCTGCTGATTTGGAGGTTGTGCCGGCTCCCAATCAAGAAGACACTGGGAGCGGCTGAGCCAAGCACAGCGGGAAACGAAACACACAATGTCATGGTAGTATCTGGCCCAAGAAAGCTCGAACAACCTTATTAACGCGATAACTCGAGTCTTTTTTCTCTTTAGCGATTTTCGGCCGGGAATCCAAGTAAAAAATATGTTATCAATGTTGAGTTCGTCGTGCCGGCGACGCCACTTGTTAAGTTCAAGGTCGGGACACTTTATATCCCTTGCTAAAGTGCCTACTGAGCAGGTACTCGTTGGTACTGACGTGTGTTGATTGCTTAGAGATAGACGAAGAGCAGCTTCGTTCCATTCGAGCACGATGACTAAGAGAAAGGCTAAAAACACCCTGGTTTTCTATCTATGATACGCCTGCCAAGTACTACAAATATGATCCCAATACCCGAACGCAGGTGATTACCGGCATTTCAGCCTCATTCAAAGCACAGTATCACAACATAAACGATAGTTGTATCAAAATCTGAAGCCGAGATTCCGTCTCGCGCACTCTTGAAATGTCGTTGAGTATATCACCTTCAGATTCAACCTTGCGTGGTCAGTCCGCATATTCCTATACCACCGTACAAATTGTCGGTTTTTTCCTTAGTCAATCTACGGCCAAATCCCTTTGAAGCAGGGCCCGAAATCAACGTATTGTTTAGCTCTAGTAAAGACAAATCGCGTGAAATCGCGCCCCCGGCAGAACGCCTCCAGTGGCGCCCCCTCACCAGCCGGGAGAGGCCGGGGGTCGCAGCTTCGCCGCGACCAGTGCACTGGCCGAGTCAAGTATACTGGCATCTGACAAAGCCAGTACATAATATACTGGCTGGAGCTACCAAGGCCCAGCCCTACAAAGTTTGATGTCGTATCGTGGCACAGATTAGTGATCCCTATACAACGCCGGTTGAGCAATGCCAGCTGCCCTATGTAGCGCCCAAACTGCTCTGAGTCGACTTGCAACGAGCGACCGAGACAGGCACAATAACGCCCCTACTAAAGATAGCAACGTTGCTGCGCAACATCAATAGTATTCAGTACGTAGTCTATCGGTTCGCTGTCAGGGGCACAGTCATCTTAAAGGCAAGAGGCTTGGTGCTGGACAAAACAAGACTGGAAGAGCAGGATAACAGTGGTGCTCGGTACACAAGACAACTACACGCGGCGACACCTAATGCCACGCGCAATGGACTCCACGCACAGAGATGACGACGAGCAGCACGCTCACGGCTGCTGTGCTGGGTGTCAGTGACAGGTCCACAATCAACTTTGATGATGATTTCCACAAGGGTTTCAATTTTTAACTCTTGAAAAACCGGGTCATCACCCGGGGTCTGTGGAACAAAACTTTTCATGGATTGCTGGAGTGTCGTATCAACGCGGGGTCGAGGACGACGGTCCACGGATCCTGTAAAAAAAACGCTTGTGGTTGTCTGAACGTTGATTTGAATTCAACAAACGATCGCTGAGATATGTTGATTTGCGTTCTTTCATCTGTAGTTGATAAATTATTATTATTGTTATTATGCTTGCCTTCCGACAATGTAGCGCAGATGCCGTTCATATAAATTGAGATGTAGTTGCACGTTTAGCAGTAGTAAAGGTGTGAGTTTGTTTCTGCTTTTAGGAGCATACACTGTACTGGTCGTTTTTACACTGCTTGCTGCCGTTCATCTGTCATTTTTCAGAAGGAATGCATGAATACGCGGTCAAAACTGACTTGTGTAGTATTTATTGTGATGTACGGAGTAAAGCCGTGCCACCTATGTCTGTCTGGTAATGTATAGGGAGACCCACGAAAGTTCCGTTTGTGATTTTTCTCAGGTTGCGTGCGATTCCATGCGTTAAACCTGTCGCATCAGCAGTAGTATGCCCTTACGTTGCCGGGTTATGCGTTGTAATTTCGTTTTCGCGTTATCATAGCTGTAGAAAGACCGATCACCGAACGGTTGATGTTATTTCGACATAGCGAAGGAGTAAATTGAACATTTGTTGCGACATACCAACGAATTCCACGTCGTACATGTGCAGAGAATTAGTTCAGACAAGTGTACTGACAGGTATAGAGAGTTGGAACTGTCGAACGACTATTACGGGGGTACATAGTTAATAGGACCTATGGTATACATCAAAACCTATATATTTACGTATTTTTACTAACAAAATTTGGTCCCGTTAACTATGGACCCCCGCAATAGTTGGAATAGGATAAGGACAGTTGCAGTAAGTATCAAGCAGGCGTACACTAAAGCTAAGTTAATTGGTATTTTGATTTTGTGGTTGAACAAGAACTTGATTTTCATGTCCCATCCATCGCGGGGTCGTATTGAGGATAGGTACGTCGCTGCGCAACATCAACAGCAGTATTCAGTATTTGTAGTCTATCGGTTCGCTGCCAGGGGCACAGTCATCTGGCTGTTGTAGTTCGTAGGAGAGAGCAGCAATATTAATATTAACACAAGATGGTATTGTATGATATGAGAAGTACCAGTACGTACGCGTTCCGATCAGTACGATGAGCTGTCACATACCTGGTATAATACGAGTAGCATAGAGAGAGAGAAAATCAGGATTTGAGATCAGCTAGTAGGATTTCGTGTCGGTTTCGTGGAGACGCACCCCAATAACCAGGTAGGTGTGTATGAAGAGTTTACCCGAGTTCTTACGTGTCATGCCGCATTCTTTAGATTCCCCGAGGGTGGTACTGCTGTGATCTGCTTTTTTTGTGCCCGATCGGTATTGTTTCTGGTTGAGCTGTGATCGAGGTGCTCGCGCTCACTCTCTCACAATCTCTTCTGCTGCTCTACTCATGGTCTCCTCTTCGAGACCGCTGATAATCAACACAACAACTGGGACCATCTTAGTTCATCAGCCCTGCGGAGCTCGCAGCTCATGCTGTATCGAACAACATCGATTGAGTGCTTGGCTCTGCCACATGTAAGGATAATCATTACAGAACCAACCCACAGAGCTCACAGAGATCTGCCATTCGGGCCCTACAGTAGGATGTTTTTGACACGGGCGGGACCCCCTGCATTTTTCACCCGCGGGGAAATACTTGTTATTACGGGGGACCATAGTTGATAGGACGTATGGTACACACAAAACCTATATATTTACGTATTTTTACTAGTAATATTTGGTTCTATTTACCATGATGGTCCCCCGTAAATATTGGAGTACTCTAGTGGCAAAGTAGGCAGTCCAAACTGTGATCTCAAACTGCTGTCGTCGTTGTTTCGTGACACCGAGTAGTGGTCCCTATGCCGCTTGATTGAGCAGTGCCAGCTGCCCCTAGATTTTGCGCGCCGAACTATTCTGCTTCGTATACTTTTGAATGAAGCAAAAAAGTATCGTATTGAATAGTCGATCAAGTGCCCACGAGGCTCACCCGGGCCGACGCCCAGCGGTCCTCCCACCCGGGCGGAGAGGGGACAGCCCCTGCCTGCACACGGCGCCCAACGCCACCGACGACCACAAGCCACCATGAGCGACAAGGCTTCCGCGAGCAACAAAGCTTTCTTTTCTGCACTTCTCCTCCGGCTTAATCAACTGGCGGGTGGGGGTAGCGGTGTATGGCTGGTCGTGATGGTGTTGCTCGAGTGTTGGTTGCCCGCTCGTCTGAGACTCGTCACACAAAGCACCCCAGGAGGTGAGGTCTGGCTGATGATGCCGAGCAAGTCCGTGAGGGCTATATATCGATTTGCCCTGCGTGCGGTATGGGCGTCAACCGTTCTTAGCCGTCATGAATACAAAATGGGCATATATATATAGTCTTGGTAGACACTGAACGGGGGTGAAGGCGGACGGACGGGACAGCTTGCATTTGACAAATCAGAAATGTTCACAGAAGCCTTATCCAGCAAGTACACGATGCGCATAAAATGCGCACCAATGATGAAATATTTTCCGCCGCCGCTCGTTGTGTGATTTATTGCGTGATAAAATTAATAACGTCACACAGGACTGACTGGGCAAACAGGGACGTACCTGATACGTATATATAGGAAATCGCGAAATGGCATCGCTTTCTCATCAACAGCACTCCCACCTGGTACAGCTTAGCTGGTGTCTAACTCTACCACCGGTACACGCCTGAGGACAAATTCCTGGCCACCAGTTTCATCGAGCTACCCTGAATGCGAATGTGCATGCGCTTGGTGTTTGATGGTAATTTCCACGAAAAATAACCGACTCGCGATTCATTTCCACGGCGCTAACAAACTCCGTCAAATAAAAAAATCGGCGTTCCGGTGCGCAGAGGCAAGCGTGGTGCGCGTTCCTGTGCACGGAATATACGCAAGCAAGAAGCCTCTACACGAACTCACCGGGCCGTATTGATAGGAGACGAGAAAAAAAATGTCCAGCAACATCCGTATGAGAGAAAACTTGTATTGATCTAAATTGGTAGGTAATGATTTACTTGGTGTGGGGGTGGGGCTCCCACGGGGTTACCGCATCCTGCCACATCACCACCCAAGCGCCCAGGGGGCAGTCAAAAGGACTAGCGTGCGTGCCGAGATTTCGCCATTGGTTCTCATCGAAACCGCGCGCATACACAGGTCCTGGGAGGGTTCGTGTCTGCAATCAGCAGCGGAAATGATCGTTTGCCAACCATCGACGGAATGAGCACGCTACACTCATGTCAAAGCACCGTCTGTACGACATACTGTACGAAGTATCTATACTACTGTACTAATCATCACGACCACACAAACAACACAAGCCACGTACGGAACCACCACGGCGGTCCGGACAAAAGCACTTCACACCATTGCCACTGAAGCAACGGGGGGGGGGGGGGGGGGGGGGGGGGGGGTATTGTATCGCACACTACCTCGTCTAGGGCGTCCTCTCCCCCCCCCCCCCTGCCCGCTCAACACCCCCGCCTCCCCCTCCCCGGCATCTACTGCTAACCACAAATTCTTGATCTGGCACAGCTCAGCTCTAAACTTGCTCGACCGACCCGTCGACTGCCGAAGGCTAGAATGGAGGGCCTCGAGCTCGCGATGCTCCTGATACACACCGGTACGGAGCCGGCAAAACACTCCCCCCACATCTACACGCGCACGCATCTACAAAGGCGCTGGACGATGCACAAAACTCACTAGATACGAATTAACCGCACCTCAAAAGGGGTATGCATGCTTGCGAACAGCACACTTACCTCAAGAGATGACAAGAACCCGAACCTGAAAGGGCGTGTGCTTGTCCAGCGCGCACCACGGAGACACGTACCAACCCCTTTCCTCTAATAATGCTCCCCCCCCCGCCCCCCCGACGACCCCGCCATCGAATCTTCGCCCAAAATTCATCACCGAGCGACAACCGATCACATCGAGGGTGAACTTCTCGTACCGTCGATTGTGCACTACTCGCCAACAACGTCTGAGCTCAACACCAGGGCAGTTCTTGCTGAATACACCTCAAGACGAAAGACGACTAGACTCCCCCCTCGTCCCCACCATTCCAACATTGGAAGTCCCCCCCTCCCCCCCTCCCTAGCCTTCCCACCCTCGTCGCCACAATGCCCTACCCCCCCCCCCCCCCCCCCACACCCTCCCGGTCTATGGTCATAAAACGACCGCCATGCACGACATGAGTACACCCCCCCCTGCCCCCCTACCCACACCCGCATCAGATAATCCTCATGTTCTGGACGATATTTCCGAAGGTAACGGAGAGCCTCTCGCCCACGTCGTACCTAAAAGAAGCACGCTTCAACATCGAGGCAACGACGAGGGGCGGGAATGGCGACAGCACAAACCGTGCCCTCACCGCAACCTGCGCGTTTTTCAGTATCGCACAACGAAACGAGAGGCCCAAACAGCGAAAGGTGTCATGTAATATATAGAGACCGACAGGCGACAGGCAGAGCCAGGCGGAATTTCGAGGCAGGGGGTAGGTTCAGCAGGGGAGATGGAACCGAAAGGTAAAAAAAAGGCATGGAGGGAGCGGAGGGGTAGCGTCGGCCAAAGCGAACCGAAGGCGGGGGGGGGGGGGGGGGGGGGGGGGGGGGGGGGAGGTATTCGATAGGAGAGATGTACTCGATACCATGCATGGCCGTAGTCGTATGGCCATAGACCCTCGCATCCCTGCAATGCCGAGACCGAGCACGTCGGATTTTCACCGACCAGGCAGACATTGATTGCGTGCACCGAGCGCGAAGCGCCGTGAGGTGTTGGGCGAGTCGCATGATGGGTAAGCTGCATCGTACTAAGAACCACTTGTGAGGCGGACTTGCATATGGACGACAGTCCCAGTGAGTTGATTAATTTTCCGGTGTGGCCACTTCTAGAGACAGCAAAAATGGGGGGGGGGGGGGTACTCCTAATCATGCATGGCCGGGGGGGGGGGGGGGGGGGGGGGGGCGTACTCATGTGTTGCCTGCCTTAGGTCATTTGACCCGTTCACCGCGCATACCTTTCGAAACGGAGCACCGTTCCTACTCCTGTTAGAGACACCTTCAACAGTTCGGCGCTTAATACATTGTTCAAACGAGGAAAAACTAAATGGTCTCGCACCTAAACACATAGTAACCGTTGTACCGCGACAACACCACAAATGATGCAACAACAAAAAAAAATGTTTGCTCAGCCGTGCCGGCGATCGCGGACGGACTATCTCAGCCGAGGGTCTTTTCACGGATGCTCACGGGTCGGGTTAAATCTCGCGGGTTGGGTCGAGTTGGGTCAGGGTGACCTTGCCCGACTCGTGAGGCTTTGAAAAACTCCTGACCCGACCCGACCAGGGTCTTCGAAAAAAAAAAAAATATCATACACCGCACGAGACTAATTTTGGTTCCTGTTCTTTGCACCTTGAATTCCAAAACATATACTCGGCATACACGTATACGATAAACAAACCAGAATGTTGCCAGATACACGAACCAAAAGCAGCGTCTACACGTACATGAAGCAGCGTCTGCGGGCGTGTGAGACTAACAAAAAACACACGCAAAAAAAAAAAAAAAACGGCCGTCCAATCTATATAGGGGGGGGAGGGGTAATGTGGTGTCTCTGGGGTTCAGATCGGCGTGCACCTTTGACCCGACCCGTGTTATTTCGATAACTTCTGACCAGACCCGCGGGTCGGATCATCATAACCCGTCAAGAGCCCTACGTATGTTTGGTAAAACCCTAAGTTTGATATCTCCTTTGCCACGGCGGTGCTGCGTAGGCATGAGAACTCAACAATTACGCTCGGGGGTGCTCTGCGCTAATGCACGTAGCCGGCTCCATTGAAAACAACATCAACAACAACAACAACAAAACGTGGCATGACAAGTTCACAAGAAACCAACCCTACCCGCGGCATTCTGCCAAACAGCGTGTGACGGCTTTCATACTTTGTTTTTTTTTTCCCCGTGGGTTGCTTCGATCAATTAATTACAGGTGAGAGCGCTCCTTCTCCGTGCAACCCGGAGAGCAGAAAAAAAAAAAAACGCCCCCGCTCCAACCACAAAGCAAAAGCCCTTCTCCCTGTCAATCGCTTCGAGGCTGTCGTCCGCATGAAAGAAAATCCGCCTCGCAAGCGATTCTTAGTGGGGTGCAGCTCACCCTTAATGCGACTCGCCGAACACCTGACGTTTCGCTTCGCGCTTGGTGCAAGCAATGTCTGCCTGGTCGGCGAAAAACCCGACGTGCTCCGCCCCGGCATCGCAGGGATGCGAGGGTCTATGGTCATACGACTACGGTCATGCATGATATCGAGTATATCATCACCCCCCCCCCCCCCCCTTGGGCTACCCCAACCACACCCGCGACAACGTCCCACCACGCACCTGTCCATCGACGATGCGAATCGACTCAATCCGCGCCGTGTCTCCGATGTCGATGTCGAACGTCTGGAGCGGCAGGAGCGGGAGGGTAAGCGACCCCCCGACGTTTTCCCAGAAAACTTCCGGATCCTTGAGGTACACCACGTGTCCCTGTTTTGGGCGTTGGTTGATGCCACGATGGTTGTGCATTCACGTGAGGTGTATGTAAGCGAGCGCGCGGGGGGAGGGGCGGGGGGGGGGGGGGGGGGATTGTTCACGTGTGTGTTTCATGCTTACGAAAAGGGTCCTATATATACTGGACTTTGGCTGCGCGCCGCCGCTTCGACAAAAATGCCAATGCTTGAAATAAACCAAGTTTAAAAAAGCAACCTCCTGCTCTCACTCCCCTTGCGGGGAAAACACTTTGGAAATAGAGAAGGATTTAGGTACATGTACTCAGCAGTACAGAACTAAAAAGGGTTGAAACACTCAAGTCCTATATACAAAAACCCCAACACCGACCCGACTGGGAAATTTCTCGGAACAAAATGTGAAGGAAAATCATGCTGAAGAGTGTGGACTGTATCACCCACTTTTTTTCCAAGCTGGCCCCCGAGTCGTCGTAGAGCACTACAGACAGCAGCATCGCTTGCGAGGCTGGAGTCCACCCTACCAAGGGCAGACTTTGAAAGCTCAAGCGAGCGCGCGCACCGAGTCATTATTTCAACCACGCGAATACAGGACGATTTCAACCACGTATAGGACGAGCACCGAGGGGTTCGACGCAGTACCTTCGTGGCGATTCCAGAGGCTCGTGTCGTGAAATAAGTTCGAGCACTTGAGGACTACGACAACAACCGCGGCTCTGCCGCCGGGAATACCCCGGTCACCATACGAAATATAGGGGCCGGGTGGGGGGGAGGGGCTTCCTCCCACCTGCGCCCGCTTCATCGGCATGCTCTCGTTCTCGTGGCATTTGGGACCCATGGGGATATCCTAGCGGGTTCACTGCTGATTATGCAGGCATGCATGTATGTGTACGACATGAAAGACCTGCAGGAAATGCCACCATAAAATTTCGCTCAATATTTTGCTACATGCGTGCGCTTCTGGAAACCCACCTATCCACAGTAGTGTGTGAAGCGGTGCTCGGTCCCGGCCGCAAGCTGAGCCCAGGGGTATATAGGTGTGGAGGTATGGGGGCAAACTCCTCTTCGCGCGCCCCCGTGTGTATGTCCCCGATACGTTCACGTCGTGCGCCACGGGAAAGAACGGTCCCACCCCCGCACACGGCACCAATGATCGACGAACTCCACCAATCACACGCGACGCACCTCTCCCCCTGACCCCGACCAAAGATCGACAACTCCACCAGTCAGGAGCGACGCAAAAATACCCGAAATCAACGAACCAGAAAAACTAAAAGGCGTTGCCGCACCTTTCCCTTGACCCCGATGCTGGTGCGGTAGTTGAACGGCACCCTGACGTTGTCGTAAACCATCTCCCCGTCGATCACTAAGCGGCTGCGCTTGGCTGTGACTTGCATTATCGTGATCACGCTCTTGCTCAGAGACAGCGGATCGGTCGCAACCGTCTGTTGGGAAGGAGAAGAGGCGGACGTTCGGAGGTCTTGAGCGAGAGGGCGAGAGCGTGGGTCTTTCACTTCAACCCTTTCCCGAAATCTATCAAAATCGCCCAAAAACAGTATTTTTTCTCCAAAAAACGGAGGTGCTACCTACTCAACAGGTGGCTAAAGAACGACAGGTAGGTGACCTTAACCTCTAAGAGAACTGCAACCTTGTTTTGTAAAAATATACTTGGAATTAGTGTAAGGGCTATCAACCTGACATACGGCCCCGCGGCCCGAAACACCGGCCGTGCCGTCCCCAGGTACAACCGGCGACGACTGCTGGGCTGCGTGCATGATCGCGAGCGCAGCCGCCCGCGAAACACTCACCGGTATAAAACGAGCCGCAACATCTTCGTCTACCTCCCTGCCCCTAACTTCGTGTGTGGGGTGGAGTGGGGTGTGTGTGTGTGTGGGGGGGGGGGTTCAAAACATCTCCCACGAACACAGCAACGACAGCAACCGACAGCTGTGTTGCTCCATGCCTCGTGGAAAGAACGGCCTAACAGACAGAACCCTCGCTAAGCCTCCCCGAAGGAATCAAAACACCAAAAACCTAATGCGCTGGCGTACACAAGGTGCGTAGAAGAGCTCGAGAGCAAGGGACGAACGAAAAAAAACAAAAGGGTTTGGAAGAGAGGGGGAGGGAAGGGGGGGGGGGGGGGGGGGCGTCGTGTCCCTATGATAACCCCCCGAGAGTTTGGTCTCACCTCTAGCTTGCGCAGCGTTGCGTTCATCATGTTTTCTACGACGCGGCGCACCATGGGGCTGGTCGCCAGATCCCCGCTGGTGAAGACGTAGGAGCCTGCCACCTGTCGGCAGGCCAGAATGAAGGCACAAAAAAACATACATAGGTATGCAAAAAAAAGCGCGCAGAGGCGGGAGAACACGAGCGAAAGACGTGACGCGGCGGAATGGCATACCTAAAACCTTGGTGCGAGCCATTTACTGTGCGGTTTACTGTCGTCTTGTCTGTGTATGCAACGCACCGCGGGAGGGGGGGGGGAGGGGGGGGTACTAATTTGTTGCTTGCCCTAGTCTTTTGACCATTGACCACGCATCCCTTTCGAGACGGAGCAGGGGGGGGTGGTAAAGGCGGCGGCAAGCGGCTGCACCTGGCCCGCGCCTGCACTGCACCGTCAACTGCTTTCGAAGGTCTTCTGCTTGGGGTTGATGGGTTGGATAGGTAGTTGGTCGGTCGGTCGGTCGGTCGATTTGGTGAACGCCAAAACAGAGGAGTGGCGGGAGGGGGGGGGTGCGCATCCACTATCTACCCTGATGTGAGTTTTTAGAGCAGATTGATATTGCCGCATTCTCACGAGAAACAGAAACGGCAAACACCCATCTGCGGTTCTCGCCACAAGACGAACGATTCACGTACAGCGAAGAGGACTCCGCTGAGCAACGACAAAACAACCATACAGCAGTTGCATCAACTCCGGTCGAACTGTACCGTAGCGGGGCACACCAAGTCTTGTCTCCCCGAGGCCAGCCCTTGTCCGGGTGCTTCCACGTGCAACACGTCACATGGCTGGAAGAGAAACCGACGGTCGATCGATGCCCCTGGTCACCCACCCACCCACCCACCCAACCACCCAACCACCCACCAACGCAGTCACCAATAGTCGTGCACAAAACAACAGCCTGGACTTCGCAGCGTGGGCCGGCAGCAGCTGGTTGTCCTACCATAGTAAGCACTACACATAATCGTACAACATCCTCACGGTCACCCCCACCGCAAACACGCACGTACTGGTACACCACCACATCGGCTTCTCACCTCGAACGGCTTCTTAAAGGACCTGAACCTCCGCCACAGCAGAGTCATGACCTTCAGGTCCAGCCCCGTGATCCTCATCGTCGCCCCTCCGCTGATCTGCAGGGTCTCCAGCTGCAGGTGGTTGAACGTGATCCCCACTACCTGAAGCAGGCCGCTCATGGCGTCCCGGTTGCTGCGCGCGTCCACGCTCACCTCCAACCCCTCCACCAACTTCGCGCGGCTCGTGATCATGCGCTCGAAAAACCAACGCAGAAACTTGCTCAGCAGGGGGTTGCCGGCCTCTTCCTCCTCCACAGCGGGCGATCCCGATGTCACCGCCAGCCACTGCTTCTTCGGCACCGGATTGTCCGCGGGCTCCTCCGCCCCTAGGTCCAGCAGAGTCGGGACGCTGACCTTCGGACGCGGGTACGCTGTAGACTGGGGCCGGGGATACTGGCGCTGCGCCTGCTGGGCCTTGGCTGGCGCCGCCACGACCGCAGAGCCAGGGCTCCCGGCGACCGTGCGTTTAGCACTTTCCCCGTCCGATGCCCCCCCGCTCTCGGGGGGGGTGGGTCTCGAAGCAGCCCCACCACCGAAGGGCCACATCGACGAAAACAGCCCTTGAAGGCCACTGCCGCAGCCGTCGCCGCCATTGCCATCCCTCCGTGGGCGTCGCCCGAAGCTCAACCCAGCCCCGGTCAGCACCCACCGCATGAAGGCGTACAGCGCCTGCTGGATGCTTAGGCGGCCGCTGACGCCACCACCGCCATCACCGTTGCTGCCACTGCCGCCGCCGCGCTGCCGCCGCCGCCGAGACCGCTCGCAGAATCTTTCACCGCGCAGACGGCGGAAGCGGCGTCGAGACCTTTCAAGAACGACCAGGGCCGCGGGTTGCCGCCACCGCCGAATCCACCACTGGGAAGGGCGAGTCGTGCAGCGACAGACAACGCAGCCGCAGTCACCGCCGCCGCGGCCGCCCCGGCACCCATGCTTAGGGGTCGTCTTCGGCGAGGCAGAGCGACGGCATCGAGGCTCCCGCGCGGAAGCGGGATTCGAGACGAGCAAATCGGCCGCCCGTCGAGCGCCCGATATTGATGTTGCTGGAAACCGCGGCGACCAGTCGAGGAACCCGGCGGTACCACGAACGCTGCGGTTCCATCGGCCCACGGATTTCTACTACTACGACCACTACTGCTAAGAGTACAACTACTGCTACTTCTACTGCTTGCTGCGGTGTGGACACGCGCCGCCGTCCGTCGCTTGTCGTACAGGGAGGAGATCTGGCGTGTGAGACGGGAAGGGTACGTATGAACATTGGTAGGTTCCATATCGTGAGAGTAGGTATAGAGAGAGCCTGATTCGCGGTCGACGCCATGAACTAGCAGGACACCGAGCAGTGAGTAGCATAACCAGGCATGTACAGTAGCATTTACTAGCGAGGCGGCGCTCATCGAATGCGGCCTGCAGAGAGAGCCAACTCATCTCGTCAGCGTCAGACTCCATGATACTGCGAAACTGCAGCAGTAGCGCGTTACATACACAGCAGTAGAACTAGTTGGTGGCAATACCTTAGTCTATGATTTAGGCCAGCAGTTGAAGAAAAAAACATGAGCCTCTTTCTCCAACACACACTATATACCAGGTACGATATTTCACATGACCGGCAGAAGTTCTAGGATTTAGTATGGAATTCGGGGAATTTGAAAATACGTTTACACGAGTATCGTGTGTTGTTTCAATCCTGTCACTTCGCGGTTTATGGGTGGGACAAGAACAAAGTACAGCAAGCGAACAGAAAATGCGTACCACGGGCCCAACAACAACGTCCATGTATTCGAATAGAAAGCACCTGCTACTATGTACAGGTCAGTCAGTGGTCCCGTCATAAGGCGACCCTAGGTGACAAGTGGCTTGGAGTCGCCTTGTCCCGTCGGGCTTCCTGTGTCCGAGCATTTGATGTGCCGAAAAGTGCTTTGTACGAAGAGAAAAGTTGGCTAAAGTACGAAAAATTGACAAAATATACGTATACATATTAGGCGCATCGCCTTTTATATAGGCAGTATTCTGCCGTGTAGCGAACACAACACCGCCGTATTGAGTGCCAACTTCAAGGTTGAGAGCTGCGAGAGAACGTGTGTTCGATCGTATTCCCAGCGTCATTTTTTTTTCGTTTCGCGTGCGCTTGGAGGTCCGGCTCAACAGCGTCACTGCTGTGTCGAAGTGTTGTGACCACAGAACTTGTATCTCTCTAGGATTGTAGGAAGAATCGGCACGGACAATATTGATAGTTGTGCTGGATGTCGACGGGTAGAAAGGACGGTTTAAGGTTAAGAACACAGACACACACATCGTGACGATCTACGGTAGAGGGCAGCTGTGGACCCAAAGTATATACAATAAAGTCCGCTACTTCCATCAGATCGTTGCCATTTGTGTCAGCATCGTACTGCGCCTGAGTACAAAATGCCTCGCAAGTCACGAAGAACGCCGGACACTGGTACACTTTACATTTGTAACGCCGCAACGGTCTCCAAACATGACGCGCAAACCGGTTCTGCTCTGCGATGCACCTTTGACGCCCACTTGCTTGGCCGACCTCTTTTATGCATATGCCCTCATGAAAGACAGTTTGGGCCGGCGCAGACTGGTCCTACGGAGGGAGGGGGGTCACTCTTAAGGTCCTTGTTTTGCAACCATGCAGGGTCACTCGGCCGAGTAAGTATCCTATTTATTACAGATGTACGTAAGGTTTCAGCATATTGGGTTTCGTGACATGCACTACCACGGGTTTGTGTTTGTTACGTTGCACCAACACAATAAATCCGGTCCAATTGTGAGCGAGGTAAAGAGCCCCTCGCCGAGTGCCCCGAATGCGGTGCGTAATGACAAGAAAGACTAGCACTAGTTGTTATGCTACATTCCTCCTCAATACACTGGAAGCACACGCGGGCCACACCAAATGTTTTCTCATACCACTGGAACCACACGCGGGCCAAACCAAATTCCCCGATTTTCATTCTTCATCCTAGACAATAATTCATGGATGCGGTGAAGCCGGCTCAGGAAAGAGCAGAGATGGATTTAAACGGGCGGGGAGGGGCGCGCGCGGGGGGGGGGGGGGCTCATTTCTTGATTGCTTTAGTCATTTAACCATTGACCACGCATCCCTTTCGAGACGGAACACCGTTCCTTCTCCTAATAGACACTTCCAACATTTGGGCAGTCACGACGTTGTTTCCATATACCAGGTATTACATAGGTTTGTATTGCTCATATTATTCCCTTCCTGTTTCGCCGCCTGTGGTCACCATCTATCTCGTAGGATAGCGAACGTTTTCTCGTTGCTATCTATTACTAGTGTACCAAACCCCTCCATGTCACATTCATTTATTTCCCTCATCTCCTCTTGTAACACATCCCGTATCTCATTGTATTTCACATTCTCCTACTACATTATCCGACTATGCGAGTTCCACTCTCCACTGCTTTGCCACACGGGCACACCAGTGCACCTACTTCCTCCTCCCGGCTCCTGGTACCTCTTTTCTTCGTTCTGGCAGGTCTAGGTCACCCACACGAAGTCGCAGTTTCATCGTTTCCGCGAAATCCATTGGGCCGTGCAAATACGTTTTCATGCCTATCCCTTCGCTTAATCCCCCGTATATTTTCAAGTGTTTCTCTTATTTCGTCTCTTAGCGCTAGCATTTCTCTTCTTTCTACCATTTATTCTGCCAATACTTCTGCCTTGTACCTCCCACACTTCTCTGTGGACATCATATCTTCTTGGTTTCCTCATATATCGTTCCATACTTTTTCAACTACGCTATCCCACCTTATTCCAGCTCGCCCTTTTGTTACTTTCTCCCATACAGTTCTATCAACTATGGCTGGCAACTTCTATTTTGTAATGTTTTGTCATGTTCCTTACTTAATACTGCCATTTTCAACCTTCTCGTGTCTTTATTTGTCTTGAGCGGGTACATTCCTAGTTTGCTCTTAATACTGTATTACTACTCGTACTTAGCATCTTAGTATTGTTTTAGCTGCTGTCATCTGTACTGTTTCCAACTGCTATGAATATACGAGCTTCGCGTTCCCTTCTCATACTTCTCCTGCATATTCTAGCTTTGGTACTATCACATCCATCCGGATACATCTCTTGATCCTCGTGTCAAGGTGCGATTCTGTTAGCATCGCATCTATCTTGCCTGCGTGTGCTTTATTTACCCTTTCTTATTATATACTTATATACCAGGTATGTGTATCCCAAGAGGAGTCTTTAGATATCTCTACGCCAAGCTACGTATACTGGTCTACGATCGGCAATTCATCTTCTCCCCACTTCCAACTGAAATTTACCGGATTCAACTTATCTTCGTTATATAGAACTACTGCGCACTACTTGACGTTCGCCGTCACCCTCCATTTCCAAGAGTGTATTCTAGAGCCTTTCCTACGTATTTGTTTCTACAGTCCTTTGGAGCGTTTCCGGTATCTCCACAAAGTCATCCACAAACATCAATCCCGACACCGTATCTTCCCCCACCGTGACTCCCTGCTTTTGCTGCTTCGACTGCTACTAGCAGGTCGTTAATATATAGATCTTGGATAAATTAGGTGATAACGTACATCCCTATGCAACTACTTGTAAAATATCAACATACTTCGATATTTCCCCGTCCAGCATCACGGCACTTCTCGCACATTCCGTCATATTTTTTCATCATTCTCCGGGGAGGGAGGGGGGGGGATGAGGGGGGGGAGGCGTACTCATTTGTTGCTTGCCTTAGTCATTTGACCATTGACCACGCATCCCTTTCGAGACGGAGCACCGTTCCTACTCCTACAATAATAGAGACACCCTCAACAATTGGGCGCTCATTAAGTTGTTTCCATATATTACATGGAAACTTTTAGCTAATCTTATCTCCTTCCCGTTTGGCCGCTGTGGTCACCATCTATCTCCTAGGATAACGATCGTTTTCTCGCTGCTATCTAGTGTATCAGACTTCTCCATGTCACATTCGTCTCTTTCCCTCATCTCTTCTAACACATTCCGTTCCTCATTGTACAAATCACATTCTCCCACTATGTGAGTTCTACTCTCCACTGCTTTGCCACACAGGCACATCTGTGCATCTACTTCCTCCTCTTCCCGATTACTGGCATACCTCTTTCTTCTATCTGGCAGGTCCAGGTCACCTACACGAAAGCGCAGTTTCAACGTTTTCGCGAGGTCCATTAGGCCGTGAAAATACGTTTTCATACCTATTCCTTCGCTCAATCTCCAGTATATCTCCAAGTGTTCTTCCAATTCCACCTTGTTTCTTAGCGCTAGCCTTTCCCTTTTTTTTATCCTTTCTTCTACTTCTGCCTTGTACCTCTGAAACAACCCGGCGGACATCACGTCTTCTTGGTTTCCCCCTATATCCTTCCATACTTTCTCAACTACGCCATCTCACCTTATTCCAGCTGGCCCTTTTGTTACTTTCTCTCATACAGCTCTATCAACTTTGGCTGGCAACCTCTTTTTTGGCATGTTCCTTACTTTATGATGTCATTTCAACTTTTTCATGTCTCTTTTTGCCTTGAGTGGGTGCATTCCCAGTTCTGCTCTTGATACTGCTGTATTACTAGTCGTACTTGAGCATCTTCGGATTTTTTCACCTGCTGTCATCTGTGTACTGTTTCCAACTGTTTTACGAGTTTCGCGTTCCCTTCCCATACTTCTCCGTCCCCGGTGGCTTGGTAGGTGGTCCGCGTGCCTATCAAGATCAATTTCGTGGGTTCAAGTCTCACCGAGTGCATGCTCGTAGGGGATTTTTCTTGCATACAAGAGATTGATTAGCGGAAAGCGCGAGAGCGTGAGTTAGCTACAATCGATGAAAATCGACGAGCAGTGGGAATGCTGAACCCTATGCGCGATAAAAAATAAAGGCACGTACCGGGGGGGAGAAGGGAAGACACCTGTGACCACGGCTTGTCCAGAAGCTCGTCGAGGGTAAAACCTCTTACGAATTAGGCTGGAAAGTGAAAGTGATGAGTAAAAATATATATATATATATATATGCTAGTTTTGGTACTTTTTTTTTTTTTTTCATCACTTTAACTTTCCAGCCTACTCGTAGGAGGTTTTACCCTCGACGATCTTCTGGACAAGCCGTGGTCACAGGTGTCGTCCCTTCTCCCCCCCGGTACGTGCCTTTATTTTTTGTCGCGCATAGGGTTCAGCATTCCCACTGCTCGTGGGACTCTCATCGAATGTAACTAACTCACGCTTGCGCGCTTTCCGCTCATCAATTTTTTACGCAAGAAAAAGTCCGTACGAGCATGCACTCGGTGAGATTTATACCCACGAAATTGATCTTGATAGGCACGCGGACCACCTACGAGTACCAAGCCACCGGGGACGATTACATTCATCAGGATACATCTCTTAATCCTATTAACAGTGTCAAGGTGAGGTAGGGGGGAGGGGGGGGGGGGGTACTCATTTGTTGCTTGCCTTTAGTCCTTTGACCATTGACCTCGCATCTCTTTCGAGACGGAGCACCGTTCCTACTCCGAATAAGAGACACCTGCAACAATTGGGCGCTCATTACGTTGTTTCCACGTATTAGGGGGGAGGGGGGGAGATTATGTCAGGTAATAGATTTCGCCTTGGAGAAGGGGGGACTAGAACGGGGTTCAAGGGGGGGGGCGGGGGTGACGCACGGCGCACGCCGTCTGGTGGTTGCTGCTGGCTCCCGCGTACTTATCCAACTGGCCAAAGGTCACCGACATTTCTAATGTAGAGAATCATATATTGCACGGAGAGCTGTACGAAGGAGCAGTTGCTAAAACAATGGACTGCGTATGTGGCGGGGGGAGGGGCGGCGCCCCAGGATGCCTCGCATTGGTACTTTCTTCTGTGTCGGAGTCGTCTGAATAAGGCGATGGCCCGTCTGATATAGGTGATTTTCTAGTACCTACGTCGTAGGGCGACTCGCGATATTAGGCGACTCGTTTTGGACATCAGGTGAACTTCCACAGCACCAGTCGTGTCGAGCCATTTTTGGTCGCCTGTGAAGCCGTACTCGCCTGAAAAAAAAAACTTGCCTGGTAAAACAGAACCACCGCAACCGTACCTGTAAGCAGAATGTATACTGCTTGTAGACTACCAGGTAACGCACAACCACTCTGGGCGGAAATATTAGAACCGTTTGGTCAATAACATGCATACCCAAACGGTCCTTACATTTTCGTCCAGCGTAGTAGACTACAACAGCAGTAGCACGCACAACAGACCATAGCAGTAGTATATAGAAGCTGCTGGTTGCTGTTCCTGCACCTTTGCCTGTGATGTGACAACGACCTTCAACAGGCCAAACAAAATGCCAGCGATACCTTGCCGTGAGCAGAAAACCGTGCGTGGAAAACTTCAAGTCGACGGCTGTTGTTTTTAGGCTTCGTTCATGATGTCGTACGTAATAAAGCCCTCCCTACAACCCCTCAGCGCTTGTGCGAGGAAAGGGAGTCAACTACTCGAAGTGATGAGACCATTCCCACTATCGTTTCTCGGTGTCCGCTCCAACGTCAGGGTTGTAGTGGGCCCTCTGCCTCTGCAGCTCTGCTGCAACGCCAAGAACTTCGCAGGAAAAACAGCACCACCACCCAGCGGAGCAGAGTAAAAAAAAACATGAAAAAAAAGGAAAATACTGCTGTTGTTGTTGCTGTTGCGCCTGTACCTCCAACAGCCAACAGCCCCATAGATGCCAACGATATACTGCTGCCGTTGTACATTGCTGCTGTTGTACAGCAGTAGTGTAAAAATACCCCACCCCCCCCTCCCCCCCGCGCGAGGCAGAATGCAGAAGACACTCCGTGCCCTTCAGGGGCTTGTGCGAGGGGAGACATGAGAGGGAAGGAGTCAACTGCTCAATGTGACTATAAATATCAATATTTTAGTACACAGGCCAATTCTTCTCTCGGTTTTCTCAACCAACGTCCTTTGGTTTGAGGCGCACCGCCAAAAGTTTACAGAAAATTTCCCGCAGGTGCTCATATTGACAAGTACGTACAGTATAGGTCTACTTTGACCACGCACGAGGACCCGTCGTCCAGCAGCAATCTTGCTGCAGGAGCTCTCTGTGTGCTACAACTTACAGCAGCACCAGGTATATGCATGATACTTGACCTGGGTGTTGACTGCCACTCCACTGACCTTGTCCAATGACACTTAAATTGCCAAGAGGTGGGTGAGAACGTGACAACAGTATTGATAAGGCGCAACTGCCACGTGTACAAGTACATGGATGCACGAACAGGCCTTCGATGACACCCGGTGATGCTGGCTGTGCAACAACAGCTAAACAAAAAAGCAAAGAACAGCGAAGGACAAGCACCTAAACACGACAGCTCGTGCGTGAGCAGGGCTCTAGCCCTTCTCGTTCTTGCATTCGTCACCAAAGCTCGAACTTTAATAAGTTCTCGTTTCATCTTGAACCCGTGGGCAGCACCTCTCGCCGTGGATGAAACAAGTCTCGCATGCAGCTGCACTGCAGTTGCTACTATTACCAGTTGTCAAGCAAGGGGTACCTAGGTATCACAGAATCAGGAACTCACCACTTGGGAGGCAGCCGGTGGTGGCGCTGACACTGCTGCTGCTGCTGTTGCTGCTGCTATTGATGCCTTCCCTCTTGGCCTCTCCTCGCGAGAGGTGACGACTGCAGGAGCAGTACTTGCTGGCGCGCGCTCTTTCGCGGATGCCGTCCTTGCCGCCACTCTTTCCGCAGGCACCGCTAGCGACCCCCCCCGGGAAACCACCACAGCAGCACCCCGCCCAGGCGCTGTGGACGCGGCGGGTGACAGAACAGCGCCTGCCACCGCCATCGCTCTCGCGCACAACGCGGAGAGATGAAGGATACCGATGACCTGCATGAGGAGGGGGAGTGTCGTCAACACTTTCTTCCCTCCTAGCCCTGCTTCTTGCTGACGGCGTTTTTTTTCTCCTGCTCTGCGTAGCCAGCCTTACAGCCCCCTCTCTTCGAGGACACATACCGGCCCCCGTCATTGGGGCAGGCAACGGCCGCACGTGGGGCGGTCTTTAGTGCGGTTTCTTGCAGCTGGTTCGTTCGTGGTTTGGGTTGCTGGTTGGTGGCTCGTGAGTCCATTTTTTGTTCCCCCAGAGTATTCCCGGGTTTCGACTTTTTTTCGTGTTTTTTTTCGTCGCTCTTCGCTTCCTCCTATTGGCTGCTGAAAGTTGATGTTCCCACCTGAATTGACTGCTCCTGTCCGCTGCGGACTCTATCTCAGCTCATCAAGCTTGCGGCTGTATGCTGCCACGCTGGCAGGTGTCTTAGGCCAGTAATTAGTGGGTGCGACGGCAACGTACAACACAGCCGTGCTCACGATACTGCTGCTGCTGTTAAAGATACACACGTTGTAACGAATACCTTCAATGCTCAGTGACAACCAGCTGAGGGTTTAGGTACAAACCAATAGGTCTACGTACAGACAGTAAGTAGCAAACGCAGGAGCACATTTACCGGTATTCGATTTCGTATCTTGAGGTCTAAACGCATTCCATTGCACTACAGGGCGAACAACCAAAGAGTACATCAGTACTGGTAAAGAGTAATCGTAAAACAGGTCACCGACACTGTATTCAGAGAAAGACATTCTAGAGATTGCGACAGGCAACAAGGCTGGCCACGTCGTTACAGCAGTATGCGCGGGGGGTGGTTCCTGCGACGGTTGTCGTGTGAATCTCGAGGCAAAAGCCAGGCTACTGTACAAGTAGTGGTAAATATTAACAATGTTAGAAATTCCAACATGCGCCTCTCCGTGCTTTCGCGCACCTATAGCCAGCCATCACAGCTTGTGTGTACGAGAGAGACATGGATAGATGTTGGATGCCAATGCCGGCATCAGCAACATGTATTACAACATGAATAAATGTTCTGGTAAATATATCTCCAAGTATCCATTTTTCATTTTTTCTCGTCCAGATGGGAGGGGATTTAGAAAGGTCTTCATGTTGACGATACAAAGGCAACGACGACGACGATTGGTCAAGGGCGGCGAGAACAGGCACGGGGGTCTACCTCACAGTGCAATACCACCAGCATCGACGTCGGCAGACGCGACGTTACGAGGAGGATCACAACCCAAGCTGGCCAGCCCCCAGATCCGCCACCCCAACAAGGCGCTACGGATTAAAAAAGGCTCCACGAGTACAAAAACGAAAACGCACCGGTCTCCGCAGTGATCAACTGCTAACACACCCAGAACGTTGATGCTAAACGTGACCAATGTTCGCGCCAAGCGGATTTGAGGAAACGCCTGCGTTTTCATCGACACCCCTGGCTCGAAAAATGTCCAAAATTCCATCTGCGAAAAGGCTCTCTCTGTTCGACAACACTAAACAACCTGGACTAAACACCCACGACGGCAAACGTCCTACCACCCTCCCTCAAGCGCCCATCTTCTGCGCGTCGTGGTCCATACGCGCGTAACCCCCGAGCTCCATGGTGAAGCTCGCCTCGCCGGCCGACAGCGATCGGAGCGTAGTTGCGTATCCCAGCAGCTCTCGCAGAGGCACCCTCACCCGCAACTCGTGCCGCACGGCGACCCCGAGCGCCCCCCCCCACCCCGCCACTGCCGCCTGCCCCTTCCGATCTGCCCCAGACAATGACGGCCCGTCTACCGACCGCACCTCCGCCCGTCGATTCGCCGTTAAGTCTTGCAGCACAGCGCCCACATACGCCTCCGGCACCGAAACCTCAGCTTCCATCATCGGCTCTAGAAGCCCGCCGCCGGCTTCGCGCGCTGCGCGGGCGACGGCGGAGGCGGCCGCGAAGCGTACGGCGCCTGGGGTGGTGCGGTCACCGAAAAGTCTCACCGAGGTCACGCTGAGCGTTAGGCCGGCCATCGGGTAGCCACCAGCCGGCCCGCGACAGAGGGCGTCGTGCAGGCCGCCTAGCAGCGCATCCATCTGAAAAAGGGCGCGCGCGCGGGGGGGGGGGGGGGTGTGTTCAGCGTTGTATGTTGTTTTAGCTCTGGGAGACAAAACAAAACGTTTCGCGCGCGGTACCGAACGTGTGTCGTCCGCTCGCGGGTCCCAGCGTGAGCCACATCAGTTGGTGCTTGCAGGCGGAGTGAAACGGTTCACACGCCGCATCAACAAGCTTTGAAATACTGCAAAAATGGCCTAACTCTACTTCACGCAGTTTGTCCTCAGGCACAGGTGCGTGCTGTTGCTAAGGGGCTCAAGCCTACCTCGTCCTTCACCAGCTCCGCTTCCACCTCTTCTGCCACGTCCACCTCTGGTGGAGCCGCCAAGTCGTCCGTTGGTTTGACCCTGATCGTCAACCCAGCTGCGATGGTCTTCTCACCTATCGAGCGCTCGTAATCTCCCCCTCTGCGAACGAAAACCCCCGCGATATCCAAGAGAACGGCGGCGGTGGGCTTTTAGCACATGTCCGTCGGCTAATAAATCGAAATGGGCGATGGGCAGGCGTGGGTGCGCTGGCTGTTCGAACAAAATGCGGTTTCTAGCTTCGCTTGCACGACATACGCTCGAAACATTTTCACGCCATTTCTGTGGAGTCGATGAGGGGTCACGGAAGAATTTGGAAATGGTGGCGGTGCCCAAGGTTCGAGGCCGGTCCGCCCTACTCTGTGCGATCGATCCCTCCAAGAAGCGGGAGAGGGTGCCATCCCAGGGAGCGACGGGAACTAGAGGCGCTACAAAAAGTTGTTAGCGAAGGGTTCGGTGTGGTTTGCGCCGCAACATTCTCTCGGCGGAGGGAGAGGTCGCCGTCGAGAGCCCCGCTGCCATTCAAAATATCACTGAAAATTACCCTCAAACCACAGACGGGCCGATATGCGAAACACACTTCACAGCGCTAACAAATAGCGCACGATTGTGCCATTATGATATCGTGCGTGCGCAGATCTCCAAGCTTTGCGCCCGCCGCCTCTCTACGTGGACTGGGCGTCTGGTGGAGTAACGACTACGCACGGTTGTAGTTGAGTTTGTCTGCGAAACAATCGAGAAACGACAAGAGAAAGGCATTGGGACCCAAGTAGCCGGGCCCGGGCTCTACTTCACTCTATCTTTCGCCGACCGTTGCAGGACAACGTAAAACGTGTCGGCGACCCCGCCAACAACCATCGTGTGCGCAGCGGCATGGGGGGGGGGGGGGGGGGGGGGACGGAGGAGACCCTCACATTTCGGTGTCCTCGGAGATGCCTTCCCGATACGCCACGTACGCCCGCCCCGTCTGGACATTAACACCAAACTCTCTTCGCAATCGGTCGCACGCCACCTGGTTAAAAGTTTTTCGAGGAGGCAATCAAAGCGAGCAGCGAACGGGGGCGGGGGATACTCATGCATGGCCGTACTCGTACATATAAGGGGTGACAAGGGCAAATTTGGGTAGAGAGTAATTTACGTTGAAAGCAAACTGTATAGGCCAGGCAAGCTTCGCCGAGCGGGGACAGGGTGCTGCATCATGATCACCCCTTGCACACCACTTTGAAGAGATAGACGGCGGATCACAGGCCAATCGAAGCTCGAGGGGGCGCGCAGCGATTGTTCTCACCTAAGCTTTCGCCGGACTTAGCGTAAAGGCGGGGGAGATGTAGACACACACTTTTGGAAGGCCGCGGCCATCGCCGATCTACCTAAACAGATGTTGGCCAAGTTGCAGGAGGGCCGCCTACAATCTACCGACCACTTCCGCCACCGACTACTCCCGCTCTCTCTTCGACTTCGTCGACACCTTCGGGCGGATACGTCGGCCTTGCAGCCTTCTTCTCTTCGACGAGAAAGGCGATATCCCCACGCACAGGCCTAGACGGCAGTGGAAACCTGTTTAAGTGACCCCACCCCCTCCCTCCGTCCTTCCCCCCTCCCTCCTTCTCTCGCTTCCTCCTCTCCTCTTCCCCAGAGCCGACAAAAAAAGGGTAATGCTATTTACGACACCGGTGTCGTAATTTCTTTTTTGCGCCACGGTGTCGCAAATAAGCCGCTTATTTGCGACACCGCGTCACGTTTGCGCCACATACCTCAGATTGGCTCCGCACCGCCAGAGAAGTGTTGGCATGGTGCAGGGCATCATTGAAGCTATCGCTTGGCCGAAACGGGCCAAGACTCGAGGAGACATATGGCATCCTGATGCACCCGCAAAACGTTCGGATCGGTGTCGCAAATAAGCCTAATTTGCGACACGCGTGTCGCAAATACCGTATTTGCAACACCGCGTCGTGGTTGCTGCACACGCTCTGGATCGGCAAAGCGCTACCAGTAGAGCATGGTGTAGGACTACCATTGAAACCATCGTGTAGCCAAAGCAGGCCAGTACTCGAGGAGATATGGGGTATCCAGGTACAACCCGCAGAATCTTCTGGATGGTGTCGCAAATAAGGCATATTTGCAAGGCTTATTTGCGACACCGCGCCGTAGTTGCCGCACACGCTCCGGGTCGGCAACGAACTACCATTAGAGTCTCTGCATGGTGTCGGGCTACCATTGAAGCTATCGTGTAGCCAAAACGGGCCATCGAGGAGATATGGGGTATCCTAGTGCACGGTCAGAATATTCAACGTGGCTCTTCTACTACTGCTGCTGTGCTACATACAACAGAGTAAACACACAAACACGATAGGCTAGGAGTGCGAAAACTATACATAAGCCATCAGACTGCCTCCCCGACCAGGGCATCCAAAATAATCGGGCATTGATTGCGTAGCTGGACGAGGAGACTACGCATGATTTGAGTGGGGCAGGTCAGTGCGCACAATCTGCTGGAGCTGCGGGATGTTGGTGAGTCTTCCATGATGGTTGGGGTTCTCTCCGCAAACATTCTGCCTAAACTTATGGCAAAACCTCCAACCCCCGCACCAGTGTGTACAGCATACAACAGCACGGTGGGAACTCTACACAATACTGCAGGGCATCGAAGGACACCTTCCAAGCAGCCTACGAACTCCACGATCTTCTACACGCGTTACACATACCGATTTCTTCGTCACCATGAACAAGGCGGCTAACCCCTCTGCCGCTTACATTGAACTCATGCAGTCCGCAGTGGGTTTTTATTGTATGTTTCACAACCGTTACATATAAACATCGGGAATCCGTTTACAAACTACGTGCTACACATGTGCCCTAAGTTAGAATATTAATATTAATAGTATATGTCAATACTACAGCAGTGCGGATGCTGTGGACTGCTGTTTGTGCAACAAGCAGGATAATATGTGTCGGAAAGAACACGTACAACGAACATGACGCATAGCTAGGCAAGCTCCAGCATGGCCGCCCCCTCTGTGCATCGATGGGGTGTGCTCGTTGCCCCGACAAAAACTGTGCACAGCGTTTCAAAAGTTTGTTCAGTCCTGTGCGGCGGAACGATAAGCGTTGGTAAACGCCTGAGGGATAGGCGCTTTTACAGGGCTGTTCAATGGCAATTAAACAACCACATTGGTGGGTGATGATGGTTGCACGGAACGAACGCCGATTTTACTGCGGCACTATGATACTGCTGTAGATGACATACACCCACCTATTTCGATAGCATCCACAGACAAGTACAAAAACCATATACAGAGCGCAGCGTGCGAAAACTGCTGTGCCCTTCATTTGTGCCCATGTTAATAGACGCGGAAACAGAGCACCCGGCGCTTTGAACGATACCAGCGCTCTCAATTATAGTACGTACAACTTATTGGAACACGGCGCGGCGATATAACCAAGTCAATTTCAAATCCATTGATTCACGATGACGTGGCTAACGATCGACGTACTCGTGGAAACATGCTGTACAGTGGTATAGTCCGAGCTTATGCTATAAATAAGCCACTGTGGTTGTCTGGGTCTAAACGGGGCGCGCGCGACGAACGTCGTGCGATGTCGTCAAATACGGCTTTACGACACCAGTCTGACTATTCTGACAGTGCGCCAGGATGACCAGGATACCACACACAGCAGTATCTACTACTGTAATGGCCCGTTCTGGATACACGCGAAATAAGGCTTATTTGCGACATCAGCCTGGGTGTACTAGGATACCCTATATCTCCTCGAGTACTGGCCCGTTTAGGCTACACGATAGCTTCAATGGTAGCCCTACACCATGCTGAGACTCTACTGGTAGTACGTCGCTAATCCGGAGCGTGTGCGGCAACCACGTCGCGGTGTCGCAAATACCGCATTTACGACAGCCAGAAGGTTCTGCGGGTGTTGTACCAGGATACCCCATATCTCCTCGAGTACTGGCCCGTTTTGGCTACACGATGGCCTCAATGGTAGCCTATGCCAAGCTGAGACTCTACTGATATCGCTTTGCCGATCTGGAGCGTGTGCGGCAACCACGTCGCGGTGTCGCCAATACCGTATTTGCGACACGCGTGTCGAAAATAAGGCTTATTTGCGACACCGATCTGAACGTTTTGCGGGTGCACCAAGAGGCCAGATATCTCCTCGAGTCCTGGCCCGTTTCGGCAATGCGATAGCTTCAATGATGCCCCTGCACCATGCCAACACATCCCTGGCGGTGCGGAGCCAATCTGAGGTATGTGCCGCGAACGTGACGCGGTGTCGCAAATAAGCGGCTTATTTGCGACACCGTGTCGCAAATAAGAAAGTACGACACCGGTGTCGCAAATAGCATTACCCATAAAAAAACGTTTGAAGTGAAACGACGACAATGTTACAGTCGGTGTCCGTAGTATATGTACGCAACACACCTCGAGGTGTAGTTCCCCGATCCCCTTAAGCACGGTCTGGCCAGATTCCTCGTCCACCTCTACGACGAGCGACGGGTCCTCCCGCACCATATGCGCCAACGCAGCTTCGAACGAGGCCTGGTGCAAAATCCGAGGGGGTGACAAGACCGGAAGTCCAATACGAGGTCGACCTAATGTTAAAGTTAGGTACTTTAAGGCGTATGAGAGCCGCTCGCTAAGCCCAGCACAACAAGCGGCCGCGTAAGTTCTAAGGGCATAGCTCAGGCGCTCGCCTCCGCACGGCACGAACAGCGACCACAGGATTAAACTGGGGGCATTCCACGACCGCAGTACGAGTAAATATGTCGAGAGACGGAAGCACGAACCTTCGACGGACGCCGGGCTAGACTCAATATGATAGCTTTAGTGTGGGAGCTCTTAAAAGTGTGACTGACGACGCCCCAAAACTGCCGACGCCTGGGCAATGTTTAGTGCGAACGAAGGACGGAAGTGGAAGCCCCAACCAACACCGAATCCGCCGCATTATGTGCACGTATCACAGCACCCCCGTAACTCCCAAAATATACTCCTTTTTATTTCCTCGCCTGCTGGCTTGCCGATTCTGCTTCGACCGCAAGGGAAAACACGGGGGGGGGAATCGTGACCCCGTCCAACTGCAACCCGCTCGAGCTTCCGTCCATAGCGATGAGAGTGTCCCCGGTCGACGCATGCGGCATGCCCACGGCCACCGCAACGTCGCCGGACGACACGGAATCAACCATACGCAAGGCGTCCGCTTCGACGCGAAGCACCTGAGAATTGAGTCCACACACACACACGCGGCACGGACGAGCCAGTGAAAACGATGTAAAATACCGGCGCTTCGCAAAACATTGTTAGAACTAGTATTCAGAACTGACAGGAGCTATGCGTTTCTTGCTAACAACTCTCCAAAGTAGGAGAAAGAGATAGTTGTTTTGTGTGTTGGAAGGGTACAAGGACCGCGGACGGTGAGGGCACGATGGCGCGGCGACTGCCCTCGACGTGTTGACGGAGGGAACCGAGGGTCACGGGGGGGAGTCGAGGGCCGCGGAAGGGAACGAGCGGTCTCACGCCGCCGAGCAGGTCATTCACGAACGACAACGCAATGCAACGCAACCCGAAAAGGTGCGATGCAACGCAGAGCGAGGCGAGGCCAGTCGAGGCGAGAGCGACGACACGTACCAACGCGGGGTAACGAAGTCGTCGAAGCGCAAAGTCTAGAACAGTGTCAAGCTGTTTCATCTCCCAGCAAACAAAACGCACCTGAAGCGGCCGCTCTTGCGCCCCTCTCGTAGAGTTATACACAGGCACCTTTGCCTCGAGTGTGCCAGAGTATACGCGGAAGAACGACAGCAATCCCCTTTGCCTGTCATGAGTGACCTGTTCATCCCAGCCGTCGTGAAAAAAAAAAAAAAAGAAAAAAACAAAAGAGGTGTGCCGCCAACACGTGCACGAGCGGAATCCACCAGAGGCGCCGCAAGAACAGACCCATCGTCAAGGTTTTATCGTAGCGGGGGAAACATAACGAATATTTGCCGCCGTGACCCACGGCCTCCACAAAAGCCTCACTCGTAGTCAGGGAGGAGAAGGGGGGCTCAATGTTTGATTTCAAGCATCGAACTCGCACTCTCACCCGCCTTTATCTTCTCCCCCACGCAAGCACTCTCCCTCTTGAGACCTGGGTACACCCCCACAGACACTCCCCTCCGCACGGCAAAAAAAAACGGCCTACCTTGAACACGAACGCCACCAAGTCGTTCTGCAGGGGGTCAACGGCAAAAGCAGCGCCAGGCTCTCCGCCTCCCACTCCCCGCTCCGCTCCCCCTCTCGCGCCCCGAGCCCCTTCGTGGCCGCCTCCCCCAGCCCCCCCTCTGCGCTCCCTCTTCTTCCCTCCTCCCCCCCTTCCTCCACCCCCACCCCCCGCACCCTTCCCGCCACTACCCTTAAAAACCCGAACGATCCCGGTGGGTCGAGGTCGGTCTAGCGGTGACGGGAGGAAGGTCGACACGGAATCCAGCAAGGGTTCTACGCCGATGCCGCGCAGGGATGCACCGCACAGGACGGGCACGGCAGCGCGAGAGAGGCAGACGCGCCTAAGGGCCGAGAGTATCTCCGGCATGGAATATATCGCGCCGTCCGAGTCAGCCCCTTCCCCCGTGTCTCGCTCCAGCACCAGCTCTGCAAACCTCTGAAGGTTCGATTCGCGTGAAGGGCAGAATCGGCGATGGCAGTCAGCGATGGGCAGTCGGCGATGGCAGCACCGAGCGCGTTTTTCATTACATGCGCCGAAACTTCGAGGACGACCAAGCGAAGGGAGTTCACAAATGGCACTGGAATATGCCGCGACAGATGACCGGTGAAATACACGACGAGGGCCAGCACGCTGCCCGGGTATGTGCGTCCGCCCGCCTTGCCGTCCTCACTATCGACAACATGAGTTGTGTACTGTACCTCGTCAGCATCGGCTAGTGTCCAGAGCAGCTCCTGCCTGGCTTCATTAGCCCGCTCCAGCGTACCCGGGAATATCTCGTCAGCGCGGTCAAGCGGCAGCGTCACGAACGAAACGCTGTCCCTTTTTATTCGTTGATTTCGTCGACGGGAACGACCACACGCAACACACGTCCAAAAGAGCAAGTAGAGAACAGGGCACAATCACGCGCAAGGGAATGTCCGTGACTCAGGGGACCGGTCGCCAGCTTCGAAACTCGAAACGTGTGTCGTGTACAGCTTACGCGTCGCGCGGCGGACAAATGTACGGTCACGGGGTGGTTCAGGAACGATTTATACAAGGCTTAACCCCGCATGGCTCTGTCTTGCTCCGCCTTGCGCCACCTTGCTCTGCCTACCGAGACTCCGCCCTACTTGTCTATTCTACCTTATCCAGTCCTGCTGGCTTTCCCGCTTCGCCCCCTCGCCCGACCCGAAAGGCAATGTTGCAAGTCCTCCGTGCCCCCTTCTTTTCCTTCCTCTGGTCGCTGTTTCCTACCTGGAAGACGCGCGCATTTTGCCCAAGCCGTCCTGCCCCGCCTGGTACAGCACAGCTGTCATAGTTATCAAGTCCACCATCCCAACAAACTCGCTCCCCGAGCCGACGGGCATCTGTGTGGTGAGCATGCGCCAGGGGTTGCTTGGGTTATAGATCAAGAGCTGAAGCTGTTAATCCTTTTAACACTGCCAAAACAGTCCTATTAATAATCTAATTCCAAGTTGATTGTCCCCTACAAGGGGGTGAAGCTACAAAAAGGCTCAAAAGTTGGAGGCCGACATGGGGCAGAAGCGCGGCGCAAATAACAGGGAAGGACGTACTCGAGGTTCCAGTGGGCGAACCAACGCGTGCGTCTTCAACGTTGAAGCCTAGGCAGTAAAACAGTTTTCTACGCCGGGAGTCACCCACCCAACATTTTTTATTGACCCCGCGGAGGATCAATGTTGCTATTGCTGTTGTTGTCGTTGTTCTTGTTGTTGTTGTTGTTGTTGTTGTTGTTATTTTTGCTGTTGTTTTGCGTTCTGCGATCCTTCTGACCTGCAGGGGAAGAGGAAACACCCCCAACCGGCGCTCGAGGGTGCCCACGACGTGCTTGAAATCTGCCCCTTCCCGGTCCATTTTGTTTACAAACGCGATCGCTGGGATCTCGTGCTTTTGCGCCGTGCGCCACACCGTTTCTGAGGGTTGGGGAGTGGTCGGCCGGCTCAACGATCAGCTTTCGTTGTTGGCAGAGCCCAAGTCGAGAATTAGCGAGCGGAGGTGTTCATGGCGCAAATATGTAGCAGTGAGTGGAGGGAATTCAGCTTTTGTGCCTGCCGGTGTCACCGCAAGCCACGCGGGACTCGGAAAAAAAAAGGGGGAGGAGGGGTTGCCCTTCGGGTGGGAGCTGGACGAAGCATTATTGGCTCCGACGAAAAGCCTCCGCGACTGCCGCCACTTGGGAGCAGAGCCACGTTCGCCCACGTCAAGGGCGACGAGTAACACGCGATGGCACGACGTGGCAAGCAACAGCATCAACAACACTCACACCAACGAGCACACCGATACCCACACCAACACCCACAAGCACCAACAACCACGTTGACAGCCACACCGACATTAGTTGAATATAAATATTACCCACGAAAACCAATCGGCCGTACCCACAACAGCGACAAAAAACATCGGAAACAACCAACACCTACTATTACGGAGGACCATAGCAAATAGCACCTACGGTACACACAAAAACCCATATATTTCCCTATTTTTACGAACAATATTCGATCCCATTTACTATGGTACCCCGTAATAGTATCACACGTACACAGCGGCAGCACTAACGGTTCGGCTTGCTCGCGAAATCGGTCGAGAGACCCTTTGCCTCCCCTCCGCGTTCGAGACAGTTTTCCAAAAAAAAACGTACTGCTGCTGTTGAGCCACCGTGTGCCAAGCGCACTCGTCCTGCTCCTCGCCAAAACAGGGTACGTACCCCGCGTACTTTTACTCTTCTACGATTAACACTGTACACATGTTCATATTAATACTCTAATTTCGCGTAAATTGTCCCCACAAATGTGGGTGGAATTCACAAGGGGAAAACCCTTCCTCCCCTTCCTCCCCACACTCTCCATGGCAGATGATTGATTGATCAAGTGGTTGGTTGACTCTCAACAGTTGACTCGGGTGGCACAACTAGAGCAAGAACAGCAGACGCCTGCGCACGCGCGCCCTCACCTGTTTGTGCCTGAACTCCCGCGACGCCGTCGACAACAAGAACCGCCCCGTCCAGCACGCGAGCGCACCGCTCCACCTCCAGCCCGAAGTCTACGTGTCCAGGCGTGTCGATGACGTTGATCCTCCCCCCCCCCCCCACTCGACGGTCACCGCGGCGCTCTGGATTGTTATCCCTCGCTCTCGCTCCTGCGGCATGAAGTCCGTCACGGTGTCCCCCGAATCTACGGAGCCCTGGCGGCGGCGAGCGACGTGTGGTCCGAATGGAGAGAGGAAGGTCAGGAATTGTGCGCCAAGTGTACGGAAGCGGCAGCATGGGGGGGGGTGTACTCGATAATCGTATGACCATAGACCTTCGCATCCCTACAATGCCGGGACAGAGCATGTCGGGTTTTCACCGACCAGGCAGACATTGCTTGCACCAAGCGCGAAGCGCCGTGAGGTGTCCGGCGAGTCGCATGAAGGGTGGGCTTCATCCTACTACGAACCGCATGCGAAGCGGACTTGCATATGGATGACAGCTTCAATTAGTTAATTTAATTTCCGGTGTAGCCACTTCCAGAGACAGCAATGGGAGTGCTATGTAACTACCTATTGGGTGCCCTACCACAAACACTACGTGATACGATCATTCCCACTTGTGTGGAGTAAAGGTTATTCACCTCGCACAAATGATCTATAACTCGACAACCAGCTGTGAGCGACCGCCAAAAGAAAAAGAAAAAAAAAAAAAAGCGGTGCCCTGGTTGTCTAACTCAAGTAGTGAGCGGCATGTTTTACAGTGTCGTTGCCGACCGACGCTAACCCAACCTATATATAATAGGGGGAGGGGGGGGGTGTACTCGATAGGAGAGACGTACTCGATCTCATGCATGGTCGTAGTCGTATGACCATAGACCCTCGCATCCCTACAATGCCGGGACGGAGCATATCGGGCTTTCACCGACCAGGCAGACATTGTTTGCACCAAGCGCGAAGCGCCATGGGGTGTCCGGCGAGTCGCATGAAGGGTGAGCTGCATCCTACTAAGAACCGCTTGTGAGACGGACTTGCATATGGATGACAGCTTCAATGCGTTAGTTTAATTTCCGGTGTGGCCACTTCCAGAGACAGAAATGGGAGTACTATGTAACTGCCTCTTGGGTGCCTTACCTTGAACACTACGTGATACGATCAATTCCCTTGTGCAGAGTAAAGGTTCTTTACTTCGCACAAATGATCTAACTAGACGACCAGCTATGGGCGACCGCGAAAAAAAAAAAAAAAAAAAAAAAACGGTACCCTGGATGTCTAGCTCACGTAGTGAGCGGCATGTTTTACAGTGTCGTTGCCAACCGACGCCAACCCAACCCATATATAAGGCGGGGGGAGGGGGGGCATATGACGCGCGGCGGTATGGAGCCTACTGCTCGCTGTTGGTGAACGGATGGTGTCTGTGCTGGACGTATTGTACCCCCGTTATGATACGTAGGGATGCCGAGGAGAAAAGTGCGTAATTGCATACAATAGTAGTTTTGTGTATACGAGAATATTTTGTTGCAGCGGAAAAAGAGCCAAAAGCATGTGCAAATGGTATCGCTCACTTCCTCGCTGAGGATCACGATGATACGACAGGGATATATGCTGGTATCAAGATACTGTGATGAGGCGCGCGAGCCCGAAGCGCAAGCTTTTATGTCTTGGTTTTCCGAGGAAAAAAAGGTTCTTCATATCGAGTCGTACGAAAATACGGTGCCTTGTTCTGAGTTTCTCTGTAACTGTGTGTGGGTGGGTGTCATCGTGTGTGATCAACATTTTTTTAGGCCACGTTTGTCCACCGCGCTCAACGCACACGGCACCAATGCCAGTCCCGGCGGGCTCTGTGCGCGCACACACACAAACAAAAACTTCTCGTGCTGGTGCGGTTGGAAGTCGTGCAGCGTTGGTCGAGCTAGGTGCGGCAACGTGCGTAGGCATGGCTGGGCCAAAGCTTTAAAAAAAAAAAACGTAAAAAACAAACACTTGGTGTTTTTTTAGTTCTACCTAACGAAACCCAACTCTACGAGTACTCGTAAGCAGACCGTGCCTGTCCGCAGCAACGTTTGGGGCGTGTCCTAAGACATGCTGCAGGTGGTGTTGTCGGGCCCACCCTCCTACTGATGAGGGGACGAAGAAGCAGGAGAAGATCTGCTGTAGATGTCGTACCGCAGTAGTAATGGTGGCACCTGTCACGACGGTTTTTGTTTTCTGAGTTTTACCTAACGAAACCCAACTCTACGAGTACTCGTGAGCAGAATGTGCACTGTCCACAGCAACATTCGGGCCGTGTCCCTAATACATGCTGCAGGAAGTACTGTCAGGCCCACAGCCTCCTACTGATGAGGGGACGGAGAAGCAGGAGAAGCTCTGCTGGAAATGTCGTAAAGCAGTAGTAGTGGTGGCACCTGCTACGAGAAGCTCTGTTGGACATGCCAGGTTGTAGATTTTTGGTCTCCAAATAATGCCGAATTTCGAGTTGGGAAGCAGGAATCACACAACAAAATCGAGTACGTGTACAAAGGGTTCAAGGGCTAGACCGACAAGCCGAGCGTACAGCGACGCTGACCCTGGCCTCGTGTGTCCTACTGCTACTGCTGCTGCTGCTGCTGTTTTGCCGCTCGAGAAGCTCGGCTGCAGATGTCGTACAGCAGTAGCAGGGGTGACATCTGCTACGAGAAAGCTCTGTTTGACTTGTCCGGTTGTAGATTTTTCGTCTCCAAATTATGCCGAATTTTGAGTTGGGAAGCAGGAAACACGCTACAAAATCGAGTACGTTTACGATTGGTTCATGGGTTAGACCGACAAGCCGAGCATATAGCGACGCTGACTCTGGCCTCGTGCTCCCTGTTTGCTGCTGCTACTGCTGCTGCTGCTGCTACTGCTACCGCTGCTACTGCTACTGCTACTGCTGCTGCTGATGATGAATTTTTGTTTCTTGGAATAATGAAGCCAAACGTCACCGATACACATGACCGCGTACGTAGGTGTTCGTTCGTGTTGGTTCAGCATAATCCGTATTCACCCAGCATGATGCATCGCAGATATGACTACTGCAGGTACTGAGGTCGCCTCATTACCACCAACTACTACAAATAGCACTGGTAGCGTATAAAACTGAACATGCAGACTGCTCGATTTGTCATCATTTCGAGCTTGTTCGAGGTCATTTTCCCACTAGATGTTACCACTTAGTCGAGATTTGGTCTGATTGGCGTAGTCTCAGGGCCAGGGTTGTCTTGTTGGCTTAGCGTTGAGGTTAGGGTTAGACTTACGTTGTTCTATTCGTCTCGTACACAGCATTTTATGTGTGTCAACCATTTTCTCGAATTCGTGGTAAACTTACGTTCCGTTTTCAGCGAGCAGCCGTGCTTCAACGCTCAGCCACACACATGTATACCTCGAGTGTAGGTATTGCAACAGAGGCAACGCGATACTGCCACCATGGTAACAGAGACAACCAACTTGCCAAGAACACTTCCCGTGCATCGCAACCGTTTGGGACGATCAGCCCGAATACATACGCCCGACAGACAGCAGAGGCTGGACGCCCTTTTTCGATTTCTGGGGGGTACACATGAAAAGTCGAATCATATGTTCAAACACCAGCAGGTACTCTCCTGTAACAGTCCGATTTTCGCGCTACTTTGCAGTCAGCAGCACTATTCAATCAAGCGCTGACTACGGAAAGTCAACTAAAGTCCAAACTGCGGCAGCAGCAGCTCATCGTGGCCTGAGCACTTCTGTGCTGTGCATCATGTACCTGGGAGTCCCTGCTGGGTAGCAATCTAGGGCCAAGTTGCACCTACTGTGTATTATACAGAAACAACAGCCACCGTTCGTCGTTGATGCTACTGCTGTATACATACGAGTATCTGCGATTGTAGCACACCTGTCGCGTTATCTTCCCCGTGAGGTACAAGATGCGCTCGGTAGTCGTGGTCTTGCCCGCGTCGATGTGCGCAATGATCCCTATGTTTCGGATGCGTCGTATTTCTTCCTCGACTGACAGGGGCACCGCTTCAGCAGCACCTTGTCGGTCGCCTTCTCGAAAGGAAGCACAATCTCCACTGGCGCTCAACGCCCGAGCAACTGCATTCTTGAGAGTAGGTCCTCGAGGCAATATCAACAAGGGGGCACTTCGCCTGTGGAGAACTCTACTGCGACCTAGAGAGAGTAGCAACGCCATTGTCTGAATGCCGTGTTGTCAACCGCAGCCAGCGGCAGGACAACGCGACACAACGCACAACGCAAGCACCCAGCACACCGTGAAGGAAAACGCGGGGGGATTGATCCCCAATGCATACATGCCTCTATAACTCCATAACAATTTTTATTTTGTAACCGTTCCGGATGTGTTACTCGACTTCAACTTTCGAGCGATCGGTCTTGTCGGTCTACGGACGCGGCCGTACGTATACGCAGACAGTAGCCAAACGCCACACCCTTCATCCCTCGCCTACGTACTTATTCGTGCGAGTAGTCGCCCTCTTTTTCCCCCTTAACGCTATTACGTATATTGATGCTTTATCTAACGACTTGTCGCTTGTCGGGAGGATCGTTTAGCTGCTGATACAACAGTACATACAGTAGAATTACTCTTATCATACTTCGCACTCGTACTGTGTACCTCGGCGTACAATAGTACGAGTACAATCAGTACTCGTCGCGCGGCGTTAAAACTATAAGTAATGCATAAAACACTCACCGGATCGATGACGATGGCAGTCGTGCTGGAGTCGACGGCAAGTCTGCGGGTTTGAGACCACGCGCTGAAGCGGTAGAGAGCGAGAGCTGATCTCGAGCCTGTCCCTAAAGGGTGTCACTTTGAATGTCTTACCAAGTAGCACAGCAGTAGATACTACACAATACAACCCGGCGCAAAGACCATTTCGATAGGTGAAACCTACATGTACATCAGTAGTGGAAGCTGCGCATGTAGAGGCGGTGGTGCGGCGAACGTGGTTGATGTCGGTTGGAAGGCCTAAGCGCAACTCTGAGCCATCACTAACAAACACCTTCACCCATGGAGCTGTCGTTTCCGTGCACCGGGAACATCGATGACGGCGTCTTCAACATCGACCTTGAGGAATGCGAGGGCGATATTGGCGATGGGCGGCAATGGCGTGCACCGCCGCCGACGTGCGATTCGGGTGATTCATCGTTGTTGGATCCCCAGCATAACTGTCGACCACAAGTCTTGAGCCCAGATGCGCTGGACCTGGCACTCATGGCTTTCGACGTGACAGCGTCGGAGGAAGACGATGGAGGCGATGCCGTAAGCAACGCCGCCAGAGATTCTACCTTAAGTCCCTTTTGCGACGCGGCAATCCATCAACGGGATAGCGCCGTCACGAGAAGGATTCGTCCAGATGAAGCGTACAATACCCCCTCCGATAGCACCGCGTCTAGTGCTTTGCGGAGGGCTACTGGCACGAAGAACCGCTGCGGTACGCCATCGCCGGGAGTGGTTCCGATGGGCTGGCCGTCAGCACAGGCACATCGAGGAGAATTTTCCAAGGCCTTTCCCCTCAAGTTGACTGCTGTTGTTGGTGATGATCAACCGTCGGACTCGGGCACGCGCTTAGGACGGGAACATCGAGTCGGCGAGGTGTGGCGTCGGGGTCCGGGCCATCATCCAGTGCGTCGACTGATTACCGATGCCCACGCACAGTCGAGATGGGCTCGTGAGCGGGCCGAAACTCGCGAGGCGGTCGCGTTGAGCGTAAGGAAAGAGGAGAAGGCGTTGGCTGTCATTGATCGCGCCGCCATCGAGTGCCTCAACGGCATGAACGACGGTGTCAAAATCGAAACAAATTCCGCGGAGATTAAACGAGTAGCGTTCGTGAACGGCGTAGGGTGTGGAAGCTTAAGCTTGCAATCACCGAGCCCACGCGACGCTAAGCGTGGCGAAGATCGCGAAAATGATATTTCGCAGAACGGGGCGCCGGCTCAAGGCAAAGAAAAGGACGATTTGCTGGCTAGAGCGTCGGAACTTCATTCATCGGTGGCCGGGCAGCTAAGGGGCGTCAACGAGTTGTTGAAGAGGAAGAGCTATTTCTATATCGACACTTCATGGAGCGCGAGGCAGTTGCCGTACCCACCCACCGCCTGGAAAAGCCCAGGCATGTGCGGCCCTACAAACGAGGGCCATGGTGAACGGGTCGGAATTGATGCGAAAGTTACCTGTCGAATCACAGCTAACGCTGATCGAAATCAATCAGCCGCCTTGTCAGATGCAAATGGCGTGCTCAGACTGGACGGTCGTTGGGTTGCGGCTGGCTCGAAGAAACCGAAAGTCGGGTTTTACTCAATCCCCGGAGAAAAAGTGAGTATGAGGTAACATAGTTGGCGTTGGCGCGCAATGGCGATGGGTACGAATGAGCCGTGAAGATTCTTCGAACTAAATCTTTCTCTGCTTTTCGCGTCCCCGGTGGCTTGGTAGGTGATCGATGTGCCTATCAAGATCAATTTCGTGGGTTCGAGTCTCACCGGGTGCATGCTCGTAGGGACTCTTTCTTGCTTGAAAAGTTGATAAGCGGAAAGCGCGAGAGCGTGAGTTAGCTACATTCGATGGAAATCGACGAGCAGTGGGAATGCTGAACCCTATGCGCGACACAAAATAAAGGCACGTACCGGGGGGGGAAAGGGACGAGACCTGTGACCACGGCTTGTCCAGAAGAACGCTGAGGGTAAAACCTCCTACGAGTTAACTGGAAAGTAAAAGTGATAATTTTATATATATATATATGATACGTCGTTTTCTTGTGTAGCGCGCAGCGTACGGCACGTATTTCGAAAATCCAGTGGCTGGGTAGGGCCAAGGGGGCTCCATGCCACGCGGCCGGTCACGAAGTAGCTGCTACCTTGCTTAGCGACTCGTTGAGCGGTGCCTGGCGCGAAAACCCTGCCGACATTGCGCTTTGTAAACACCACCTGTCATTTTCCCCCCCTTTCTGCTTGCCCCGTATTTCTTGTACAACGTCATGACCTCAAAACGTCGCTTGAGGAAAATCAGGCGCACGATCCCTCCTGGAAATCTCAGGATGCTGTCGTGGCAATAGCTCCTTTCGATCGGAGGGAAAAACAGGCACTATTTGCCGTCTTCGACGGTGAGAGCACAGAGTTGTTGCCCTGATGCACCTGCCGTCGAGACGCAAACAATTACCCACACCACATTCATATCGATAATGACAGAATGGTTGCCCTGTTTTTGACATTTTGGAAGCACAAAAAACGACGTCGACACTGCCTGTGATCGGCTAAGTGAGAAAAGGCGTTCTACTGCCAAGAAAGAAACCTCTAATGGTATTCATGTATAAATGTCTGGTTCGCGGTCGGCAGGAAGTTTTGGCCAGCCGAGATTGACCTTGATTCGAAATGACATGTGCAGCAACATTGTTTATGTAAAGTGTGGAAACCTCAACGGAGATGCACGTTTTCCTGGCATCGAGGCAATGCTGCCTGACAAACTGCACGCCTTCAGATTATAGCCGCATAACACACAACCGTATATCGCTGTGGCGCATGCCGCCAGGTCATGGCATTAATGGGCGACAAGCATCCCGGGAGTGCATGGAACGCCTTCCCAAGTACCTCGCGTCTGCTTCTCGGTCCGGAGATCCTACCTCAGCACTTCGGTGAGTGGTAGTTTGTTGCTGCCTTTTCTCAATCCGCTCTTCACGAGACAAACGAGCAAAAATGCATGCGGCCTGGACGATCGTAAGAAACCAATGGGACCAACGATCGTCCCAGACCAGATTGTTACTTTATCCAGTATTTTGCGCCCCCGAATGTCGTTCTTCGTGGCAAGCGGATGTCACGGGTGTATTCCTGCCCCGACCTCTGCTGCCAAAACACTATCTAACTCCGTTCATCCTTTTAGTACCGCAGTCCCCTTTACGGGACACACTGCTCATAATTTGACTGGTTTGTTTCTAAATCGGGACTGCAGTCCTAGAGGGGTTAATCGCTTTGGGATCCCGCGACAGCGACCAAAACAAGCCATAACTTTGGTGTTAACCGTGTACGCGCTATAACAGAGCAGCGTGAGGGCGCAGAAGTACAGGTGGGATCATGCTGCCCCCATACCATACGACTCCTTGCGTTGTAGATCGGACACCAATATGTAAACCCCAATTACTCAGTGGCCGATGCCGTACATCATCGCTTTCTGCCGTCAAATGTTCCTCTCTGAAGTTCCAAGAGGGTAAAGGTACTACTGCCAAAATCTGGTTTATACCCTGGCAACGCGTCGCTGAACTTTCTCACTGGTGTTCACCGCCGTCTTCTGCGAAAAATCACCAGGCGCAGTTGCCAGCGGCTGCACCGCAACCTCATCACCGGCGTTGCCGGAGACTGTACACGCAGCGGAACCACCCTGTGCGCAGCGGTCCTCACCGGGAGAAGGCTAACGGTCGCGAACGTTGGCGATTCAGGCTGCTTGCGCATTTTGCGCGCTACGGAAGCCTCCTCTTCCTCTTCCTCCTCCCTCGGGGGGGGTGGTTTTGCTAATGTTGCCGTTGCTTCTACTGCTGCTGCTGCGGTTGCTTCTACTGGTGCTGATGCGGGTGTGAATGCATCGGAAATTGAGGCGGACCGGAGTTGGAGAAGACGAAATAATGTGGGAGGACACGAGACTACAGTAGCCCGTGAATTGGTCGTAGAACGCGTTTCCCGCGACCACAAGCCAGAGTGCAGTGACGAGTTGGAGAGAATCGAAGCTACTGGTGGGGTTGTTTTCCCTCTACCTTGTAGGACAGGGGGCGGCGGCACGGCGAGTGGGGACGGCACCGCGACGGCGGCACCGGGACCAAAATACGGGGAACCGCCAGAGGGTCGAGACGGGGCGACAAAAGTAAGAGACTTCGGAGCAGGGATCCCAAGGGTTTGGAAGGCCGGCGGAGGCGGTCCTGGACTGGCGATGAGCAGATCTATCGGCGACAAGGTGGCGCGGGGAGATTTTCTTTTATTCTTGAGCTTGCTACCTTCGGAGCCTCTCCATCTGTCGGTTTCACTCTAATGTTGCAGATCTCATATTAGCTCATTGATATAATCACTGCCACAGTCTAGCGGTGAGGTGCGCCGGGGACTTTCTTTTATTGTCGGCCTTCACCATGCTAGCTGGCGTTAATCCCGCCGACTCTGCCAACGATATGTGTGTGCGTCCGAACAGGTTTCTGGTTGCTGTTCCGTGCGCTGTACGTCGTCTTAGGTGCACTGCTGCTGTAGGTGTGTACTCTCCCGTCGTGTTCTCGTGTTTTGCAAGTGCCCTTGGCAGCCATGCTCGTTTTTTGTTTTATGGGTCACAAATCCGATTGTGGAAACTCCGGGCGTCACTGTGTCGCCCATTTGGCCTGCGCAGATGGCCCACAGCGTGGGCGTGACTCACGAGCCCGAGATAGCTGAATTCGACTTAGACCCACGAAATGATGTGATGCTGGTGTTGGCGACCGACGGAGTATGGGACGTTCTTAGTGTTGAAGACATTCGCAAGGTGAGGGGGCAAACTTGGCCAAGAGCGCATCACATGGGTTTGGAACGGAGAGGTGCACTTTACAGAAAGGTCGCGGTTTGTGTTCATGCGCGCGGTATGGCCGTAGATGATTAGGGGCCGTTTGACTAAACTAAACGCGTAGTTTCTGAGCTTTCTGAATCGAGAGGGGTAATAATTAGAGTGGACAGACGGGACACCAAGATAGTTTTGCTTATAGAGGAATATTAATAGTATCAGGGTGACGAAGTCATCGCACCTCCGACAAAACCGGCGTGTCAGCGCGCGACAGGTTGTGACAGACGCTGTAAGCATAAAAGCACAGGGGCACTGAGTGTAGTTACTGTATACGGTACTGCAGTATTACTACTAACGTAGCTCAGGTAATGCTAATATCAATAACTCAGTCGGGTAACCATGGAGTCTGAGCAGAATGCGCAGCGTTACACCGGAGAAGCGCGCCCACCAATAATACGCAACCATGCGTCGACGGCATGCCGTTACACGTGCGTGAACAACCCCCCTATATGCATCCTCGCAACTCATATTGCAGGAAGCGGAATCTCATGTGGCTGACGACGCCTGGTGCCCCCAAGCGCTGAGCATGGAGATCTGCAGCAAGTCTCGGTCAAGATGGGCGACCGCGACAACAGGCGGCTCGGACGATATATCGTGCCTGGTCGTAAAGACCTCGGGCGTTTTCCCGACCCGGCGGACGTCGTCCCCGGTCGCGCTCAAGACGCAAAACAGCGAAAGCTAGGTACTGCAAGTGCAAGGTTGCGTCAACAGCCTCACCATATGGAGCGTCGCCCGCGGCTCAAGGGTGGGGCATGTTCAGTTGTGGACCCCGAGCTATGGTATATACGGGTGGGGCATGTTCGGTTGTGGACTCTGAGCCACGGTAGGAGGAAAGGGCATCCTTATTCTCCCTGAAGGGGTTTAGGCCACTCGTGCCAGCGGTCCTGCACCTCAATCCTTTTTTTTTGTTGAAACTGTTTCGTTGGCGAAGCGGAACAAACAATTACTTTGCCCGTGCATATATTGGATATATATATGTCGCGAAATCAACGACAGCAGCGCGAGTGGCGGCAAGCCACTGAAACAAAGGCCCACGAAAGAGGCTCCCCCTGTTCCCTACGAGTAGCTTCAGGTCTGTGGAACCGTGATGCATGCACGGCAAAAAAAAACCGACGGCAACTGGCGCTACATTACCATTATTCGTATATAGTAGAACACTCGACATGATATAACTCCCACTCCGGAGATCCCGCACGGCGATCGAGGACGGACGGTAGCCTCTACTTACCAGCTCTATGCGTATGCACAAATGCTCTCGTCCAATAACAATCGGGGTCTACGCATCTGTGGCAAGAGGACGAGACTGGCATAAACAATATCCCGATTGTTGGGTTCGCCACGCAACAGATTGCAATGCAACACAACAGACCATTTAGAGCTATGTTAGGCCCCGCTGTGTCCTACAAAAGCGGGTTGCCGTCATTTCCTCGCCATGCGAAGCACTCTACGAAGGACTAACGAATGGCGTTTCATAGGAGCAAGGTCTCTTCATGGCTACGACAGTACGGTCTCCCACACGCTGCCCCTTTCCTCTGCTTACCTGTTGTTCGAGTCTACTGTTGCATTGGAATGCGCCGCCGCAACAGCTACTACCGCTGAGTCCCTAACCCTCGGTCTCCTCTCGTGTCATTGCTGCAACCAACCAGCCAAACCCCGGAGGTCGGTTGCAAAAAAACAACTTTGAAAACGTTGACCGATAGCAACAACGGCTGCGCACCAGGCATAGGTTCCCTTGGATCAACCACATGAATGAGCAATTGTGGGCCAGTTCGGCCACCACAATACTGGAAACCCTGAAATGGGTACAAGTCCGCGACAACCCAACACGCGTCGGAAAACCAGCAACGAGGTGGAATACCAACCCCTCCCCCCCCCCCCCCCCCCCCCGGTGTGTGTGCCATACTGCATACTAGCATTCTCAGCGCTCTTAAATCGCAGCACAGCCGTCAAACCGTAGCACACGAGTGTACAACACCACCAGAGACGGTCTGAAGCCCGCGTTCATTGCATTGCGTCCCTCCGCCAATGCAGCAGCAAGCACAGATTCGTCCGTCCGGTGTGCTCCTCCGTCGGTCGGGAAAGCGTCAAGCGACGCATCGAAAAAGAGCCCTTGTATACATATATATATACGCACACGGCAAAAAAAAAGGCGACGTTCGCGCACCCACGTCCTATTACGGGGGACCATAGCAAATAGGACCAAATATTGTTTGTGTAGACCGTAGGTCCTATTTACTATGGTTCCCCGTAATAGGAGGGTACATAAATCCGAACCCTTGCCCACTCCCGTGCCGCATGGACCTCATGCCTCCGGCAACCCACACGCAACACTGCGGTTTGTCGCCGTCCCATAACCCGCTTCTTACACATCTGGCACACATTTTCCCTCCGACAGCAGCGACCAGAACGGCCCCACTAAGTCGTGGCAATAACGACTTGTTTTGTCCAGGCTTGGCTTGGAAGATGGCTCCTTGCATCGCGTTAGGTTCAGACTCGGCTTGAAAATGGTCGCTTGGATCGCGGTAGGGTTGTAGTACTAATCAAGCGCGGGGTTTTTCTCGAAGTTCTTGAGGGCGAACGAGCTGCCGCATCCGCAGGCGCTTTCCGACACCGGGTTGTTCACCACGGCGAACGCGCTACGCATCATATCCTCCTCAAAGTCCACCTTCCGAAAGGCGGGGGGGAAAAACGTTTTTTTGAAAGATGAAAAAAATAAGAGCAAGAAACGACAGGTCAACCCCTCTAGAACTTCATGCACGTTTCGGGGACAGATCAATTAATAGTAGTGCACGCAAACCTGGTTGCGTTACACATTGTTTGATAGCGGCAACAAAGAAAAAAAATACCGTCTGTGGCGCCTTCTACGATACAGGTACGTAGCAGGTAGCAGGTAGCGTGTTTTTGCCTTATGAGGCAATATTTCTGACCGATTGGGGGGGGGGTGTACTCGATATTATTTTCTGACTGAGGGAGGGGGGCTTCTAAACTAACATCCGTTGTGTCTTTTTACAAATCGTTTTCGTTAATACAGACCTAAGGCCACGGGATTGACTTGCTCATCGGTTTCAAGTGTGCGTTTTTTTTTCTTCAAAAAAAAAAAAAAAAAACAGCTTTCGGATGTGATATCGTATAGGAGGTAGGTCGTCAAGCGAGGAGCGTCAGAAAATTCTCAGAAAATTGCAAAGGTACACCCCCAACGTAGCACGCGTCTTGTATGCTGGTATACTAGAGTTTGTTCCGTCAATCCAACAGCGCAAACTTCCCCGGCCTCCGCCCCCGCCCCCTATCCCCACCCACCCACCCACCCAACAAGCCCTCCTTCCCTCCCTCCCTTCTCAACAAGGATGACCCAGCCCCTCACCGTTGCGCCTTTGACGAAACCAAGCGATGTCTCGTCCACAACCAAAATAGCCCCCTCGCGTTCGAATTCGCTGAGACGGCGTTCGCATTCGAGAAGTGTCGGAAAAGCAGAGAGCAGCAGGGGGGTGGCAATCGGGCCAGAGCTGAGTGGATACAATCTCGAAAAAGTTTACCCTCTTCAGAACCCGTACCACGATTTTTGGGGACAAATCACCAAGAATTAGTGCGGAATTTTAGGGCATGCCACCCCAGAATCCCGAGGTTACGCACGCAGCAAAATTCTGTGGGTAGGGCAACATACGACGGCATCAAGAACAGATGCCAGCTATCACTGCTCCGCGAGAAAGTGTCCAAGAAATACAATACCTCTCTGGAAGAGGCGAGCGGGGGGGGGGGGGGGGGGGGGGGGGGAATCAACACCTCCGGCAGCGTGAGTCAGCACACAATAGCGGCAGCCTGCGTCAAGCAGAGAGCTACTGCAGCATGCCCTCCTCAGCACTCCCACCTGTGTTGCCGCGGCCAACAGGAATTCACCACCACGGGGGACCATAGTAAATAGGACCTAGGGTACACACAAAAACTTACATATTCATCTATTTTTACTAACAACATTCGGCCCTACGTATTTACTATGGTCCCTCGTAATATTAATAGGAGGGCTTGCCTTCGATTCCAGTAGCCGGCTATCACACTTTATAACCGTACGGTTTTGTCACAGGGGTTCAAAGGTCGAAGCGCAGACACGAAGCGCTCTGCAAGGTCCAGGGAGTATGCCGTAAAACTACAGCAGCAGCCAATGCTAGGATAGGTAGCGAATTCGTCGGGTACAAAAACTTATCCGATTATGTGCACCACTCCGACATCTACACACCCCGTAGAACGCGCAATCGAATTACCTCGCCAAGCTTGCAAATATGAGATTTGAGTATATTTTCAATTTCGCAGCTGAGTTATTTTATTTCTTTAATAAAAAATACTCGCAGCACATGAACTCGGCACTGACTGCCGTCTTCGCAACCCAAGGCGAGACCAAAACTCACTGGTCGACGTCATTGTCATCCTCGTCGTCGCTTTCCTCGGGGTCGTCCTCGCTCTCGTCCCGTCTCCCCTCAACGTCGTCCCCGGCCAGCGCGTCTTCCAAGGAAAATCTATACTGAAAGCCGGAACACCCCCCACCCTCGACCGACAGTCGAAGCCTCAGCTTAGGCTGCGACTTCGAATTTCGCAGCTGGTTCACTCTCTACCGTTGCATGTTGCATGCGGAGCGACGGCAGCAGGCAGAAGCAACAGCGGGGCGTGGGATAGGAAAATAGAGGAACGATGTACGTGAGGCACACAAGAAGAAAATAAATGCACGCCTCCATACCAATATGACAGCGAGAGGCGCGGGATGAGAAGTGGGGTGTCTTTTCGGAGATCATGTTCCAACGGGTTACTTCCGTATTGTACGAGTACGACTGAGGGGCGGGGTAATGGGAGGGTTCTCAGACGAGAGAGGCAGAGAGCTAGAGGTCTCGCCGAGAGGGGGTCCGCTCTAGCTAAGGCCTTATTTGGCTTGGGCGTGCCCACCCCTGTACTTGGCGTGTCAGATGTACCAGGGTACAAGCAAGCTGCAAGCGTTTGAACGGTCACGGCTGAGCGCCGCCGACTGCGAAAAATTTGAGAGCAACACAGCAGCAGTTATCATACATGTTGCAGGCGTGCTATGGAGGCCCTACTGCTGTCGTAGTCCTTCGAGTGGAGTGGCAGTGTTGACCCGCAACCAGGGCTACAACATGTATTATTTTTATGAACGTCTAAATACATGCCTGGTAGGCAAGGAGAGAGTTGTCCAAGGCAACGTGGGGAATAGAGACAGTGAGCCCGGACGGGTCAATCAGACGCGTCTCGGCTCTTGAGCCTCTGGCTTTTATAGCGAGCACCGCAGTTCGCCGGTGAGATTCTCGGAGAGCATTTTCCTTCTGATGCGTCTTTCCGTCGGTAAACGCGCGACGGCCATTCTCCGAACCTTTCCCAAAAAAATGCCCTCCACAGCAGTAGTTCAATACAAGCTGGATATATGGACATGTAAGATAGAGCGGGGAGAGGGTGTATTATTTTTCTTACTCGTAAGCACCGGTCAACGCCTTTGGAAAGTCCTCTATATACGTGCTCGTATTCATGTACCCACGTCTCGGGAATAAACTACAGTGCTTGGAATTACGTAGACTTGACTTATGCTTGCGCTGAGGGAAGCAGCCAAAGCCACCATGAACTTGCATGTGAACCCACGAGAGCAACAAAGCAGTACCGGTGGCTACGTCACGTTACTCTTGTGATACGTACTGCTGTACAGGCCGGTACGTTGATATATACAAGCTCTGCAGTTCTTGCTGCGTAAATGCTGTCTGTGTACACCCGTCTAGCTGTGAGCATGCAGCGTATAAACGAGTTGCCGGGTTGGTTGCAGGCGTCGTCGGATCAAGGCAGTTAGCGGCGTGTGGTGCAACGCATCATGTACACTCACCACCACCAGGACCTGGCACCTGGTATCTACTATTAATATCTATATACGAGTACACTGCTGTACCTGGTACCTGGTAGTCAGCAGTTACTGAAGGGAAACAGCCATTAATATTTTATTATTTTCTAATAATAACACACAGCTACACAGCAGCAGCGGCCAACACGCCAACAACCGGCATTCATTACCCAAGGCCTGAAACCAGGGGGGGGGGGGCAGTTGCCAGCGACACAACGAATACGTCCAACAGCAGCAGATGGATCAACCAGCCACTGCAAGAAGGGGAAGACTATGGTCTAGTTGTTGTAATATAGTAGCTGCCGCTAACAACAGAGAGTGCACCTATTATTTTTAAATCAAGAGTAACGACAGGGCTCACCTGAGCGCAACGCTTGGTGACAATGATGGTGTCACCAAACAGAGGCGCGGCTGCTGCCGAAGAAAACAATCGCGTTCGCGGCTCCCTCGTCCCGATGGGGGAGTTCAATTTAGGCACCGCTTGAGCTCCAGGGAGACGAGTGGCCGCTCCGCGAGGCCGTAGGAAGCTAGCAGGCGGCCCAGCGATGGGGAAGCAGGTCGTCATGCTACATGCGGAGGTGCTCTTTCGTCTCAAGTGATTTCCAATTTGAGACGATGACGGAAAACCCGAGCGTAGCGATCGCAGTGGGGCTGCCATCGTCGGGTGCTCCAAGAGCGATTGAGGCTCAGCCTTTGTCCTCTCTGAGCTATTTTCAGGAAAAATATCTGCCTTGATTATGGAGTTATACAGCGGCTCAGCGTGCCGAGTGTTAACCTTTCGAGGAGCACGACGAACCAGGAGGCCAGGAGACAGAGTAGAACGATCCAGGCGGCACTCGCGTCAGGTTTTTCCCCCCGCATCGTACGTTTTTATAATACTTGATCGCGTTCTTCTTTAGGGTGTCTAAACTCAATACAAGTGATTGTTCACCCACATTTTGCACAGACTGGTTTGTTCTTCCACACCTTCCACCTGCTCGCCCACCACCGTCGTTGCGCATCATGAGAGGTGAGAGATGTGAGCAGTTGTCTACTCTTGCCTGCTGATCCTTGCAATACATATGATAATCGAGGACAACACCCCTTGAGGCAGCGCGGGTGTTTGTTTCCTGTTGATCCTCGATTTGATTGTTCTATAAAATTATGAAGTATGTCACGCCCATTTTTCTGGACTCCCTGATAACAGGTGCATGATGTAATAAATAATAATAGACCGCACGTTTTAAAATGTATCATAAGCGCGTTCGGTTTATTACAACACTTGTAAAATAAAAGCACTTGTAAAATTCGGTAAAAATGGAATATAGACGAAACGTATTACCCAGCTTGCAAAGTTGAGTATCAACTACTTAATCAGTCGAACTCACAGCTGATGTACTCCATGAATTTTTAACAGTTTTTTTTTTCAAGTTATTTTCAAGCTAAAACTATACGTGCCCCCGGGGGCACTTTAGCTTGTTGTGCCCCCGGAATTGGGGGCACATTGAGATTGCCCCCGGAAATAAAACGCTGATACCGCGCGAGATGACAGTGACCGCAAGATACCAAACCTGCGTAGCGGTTGTCTACGGCATCTATCCACTGTAGCTGTGTGTGCAGCAGTATTTCCGGCGCTGATCGCTTCTCGCTCGATTTACAGACGGGTTCGCTTTTTCAATATTCGTCGCTGGTCTCTCCAGGCATTTTTAGGGGGCACATTATCCTTAAGGTGCCTCCGACAATGGACAACATGAAGCATGCCACCACGAGCGATCACGACGACCGTAGGGTACTAGACCTGTCTTGGGGTTGTCTACGGCATCTACTACTACTGCTGTGGTGTGTGCAGTAGCCGCCGGTCATTGCCCTTCGCCCGATATACAGACGGGTTCGTGTTATCGATACTATTTACAAATAATATCTCCAGTCATAATTTGGGGGCAACATTAAGGTGGACGTGCCTCCGAAAGTAGACAACACGAATCACGCCACCACGGGTGATCAGAAGATACCGAACCTCTCTGGGGGTTGTATACGGCACCTGCTGCCGCGGTCTGTGCAGTAGTTCCGCCGGTCGTCGCTCTTCGCTCGAGATACAGGCGGGTCCGTGTTCTCAATAAATCATCGCCTCTCCAGGCATGTTTCGGGGGCGGATTAAGCTAAAAGTGCCTCCGAAAATAGACGGCATAAAGTATGGCACCCCCAGCAATCACGATGGCCGCAGGATACTAGAAGTGTCTTGGGGTTGTCTGTGGTATCCACTGCCGCAGTAGTTCCGGCGATCATCGCTTCTCACCCGATATGCATACGTTATCGTGTTCTCAACAATCATGATATTTGCTGAACGCATGTAGATTTGCGAGCATACTCTATGTGTACATATGCGTGAAGAGATTCTGGATGCAGATGGAAGTTACCGGAACACCAGGTTCTACAGCAATTGGTCTGGTTTGCGCGAATTTCGTGCCGTAGACAACCTCCAGGCAGGTCTAGTATCCTGTGGTCGTCGTGATCGGTCGTGGTGGCGTACTTCATGTGGTCTATTTCCCGAGTCACGTTTAGCTTGATTCATGCCCCTATTTTTTTTTTGCAGAGATCGTCGTCAGTTTTGAGAACACGAGCCCGTCTGCTTATCGGGCGAGGAGCGATACGACCGGCGGAACTACTGCACAAACCACGGCAGCAGATGCCGTACACAACCCCCAGAGAGGCCCAGTATCCTGCGGTAGCTGTCATCGCGCTCGATATCAGTACTTTTTTTTCCGGGGACACTGCAGCTTAATGTGCCCGCAATTCCGGGGGCACAATAAGTTAAGGTTCCCCTGGGGGTATCATTAACTAAAGTGCCCCCGGGGGCACTTTCATCATCTCCCGAAACTCAAACATGCCCAAAAAACAAACTCAAATATATTCGTGCAACAATACAGCAGCACTACGAGTATGCGTCGTAGATAACCTCTGGTGCTGACACGTATATGATACGAGTGCGTAGCTATGCATTCAAGTGCTGTCAGTCCCCGAAGCAGTGGTGGTATTTTTCTTGTGTTGTTTCGTGGAGTGGACGGCCAATAGTTGTGTCATTGTACTGTTAATACTAGGGAAAGCGAAAACCTTCAAGTTACATAGATGGTTTTCGTAAGTATCCCCACTTCAACAGACCCCGAAGCTAACGCCGAGCTAATAGTACAGCAGTGGTCCATCTACAGCGCCGGTATACGCCAGCCAACAATACCGGTACAATAAACGGCAACCGGCACTAACTACCCCGCACCCTGCCGCACTGGTGGATCCCGTCCGTGCCAACCGATTCCACAGGTACTATAGCGGGCAACCGGCACTATAGAGGGACCATTGCTGTACTGCTGCAAGAGCCGAGAGAGGCGATAATATGTGTGATTTTATCCTCTAGAAATTAACTAGCTCATGGCATGGATATGGGTTCTTACATGTCGGGGAGACCCCTTGCTTTTGGCGTCGTTGGCAGGACTAGGACTCAGGACTAGGACTCCACGTTCTGCACTGTTTTTCGAGAGCGCGAGAAGCGCTGCCCTCCCCCGCCAGGCACTCCCATCAGTAGTACCGATGATCCTACGCATGTTCCGCATGCACGCTGACATCGGCAGAGTCCCCACGCTTTGCAATTAATTCTACCACCGCCTTCATACAAGACGGGGCAGAGTGTTGCGATAGCAGTAGTATTGCTGATTAACTCGGCCATCATCATTTTTTGTTCCGTCTCCGTCAAGTCTTTTCACACCTCCCGATATATTATGCCCTCCACCACGCCCGCCGCCGAGAACTCCGTTGGTAGACCACCGCGCTTCGCTTGGCCCTCATATCAGCTTCCGTCGTAGCGCAACAAGCTTTACTACACTACTTATAGCTCGACCAGGATTCGTACGAGTAGTACTTCTGGCTTCGGCAGAGCCGCCACCCTCGCCACTTTCAATACCGATGCCCGGGCGCCGCCGCTACCACCACCGCCGCCGCCGCCGCCGCCGCCACTGCCGCGCCGACCGTCGTCCCGAACGTGCCGCCAACGCTATGGTCACAACCGACACTGTTTATGTCGGCTGTCGCCGCGACTATGGTCGCCCTCCCTCACCGCGCCGCTGTTCCCTACCGTCTCCACGGAGACCTGCCGCCGCCGCCGCCCTAACAACAGGATCAAAACAGTAACGCCGCGGTCGCGGGACTGTTAATACCAGCAGCTCTACCCGGCCACGGCAACGGTGCCAGGGATGGACATCATTTAGACGGCCATAGGGGCCGACTTCGTCATGACGACGGTGAAATTCGCCGTCTTTTCCGTCGTTTTCGTTTTAGGCGTCCTTGGCTCGTCTTTCCTAGTGTTCACTTGTTGATGGTGTGCGAGTTGGCTCAGCTTCGACACAATGGCTGATGGCCCACGCTCTCCCCCCCCCCCCCCCCCCCCCCCCCCCCCCCCCCCCCCCCCCCCAATTCCATTGGTTAACTTCGCTCTTCTTTCTCCTGCTCCCTCCCTAGTCGTAGCTCAGATCCGGGGTCACATGCCCCCCCCCCCCCCCCCCCCTAAGGCATGCAGCAAATGAGTACGCCCCCCCTCCACTGCGGTACGTGCCTTGCTTTTTTATCGCCAGAAGCATGCAGCACTTTCTTCCCTCGTCGACTCGCGTCGATTGTGTATCTCCCCATGATGCCTTCATTTCTCAGAAAAATCCCAGGCGGTCGAGGTAAGGGTTAGGGTTGGTATGGTTAGTACATAGGGTCTATTACGGGGGACCCTAGTAAATTGGACCAAATATTGTTAGTAAAAGTAGGTAAATATATAGATTTTTATGTGTACTATAGGTCCTATGAACTATGGACCCCCGTAATAGTATATTTCTACAATTTTGTCGAAAGCTTGGGCCAAGGTCTATCCACCCCTCGTCTTTCCAACTGCAAACGCATGTGGGGGGGGAAACAAAGCGACAACGTTAACGGGGGAGAACGGCGCCACTGTGCCGGGGAGAACAGGTGAACCGGGCCGTCCACTACCACCCTCTCCGTTTCACGTCAATCGCCCGGTGTCCCCGCTCCCCCCAGAAATAACCGCTTCCACCAACGCCCCGGTCCCCGTGCAGTACGTGCTATTACAGAGGACCATGGTCAATAGGACCTACGATACACACAAAACCTATATATTTTCCGAGTTTTACTAAGAATATCCGGTCCTATTTTCTATGGTCCCCCATACTACTCGTTTTTTTTCCTCGGATAGCTCCGATTTTTCCTCTGGCAACCTCCGCCGCTGTCGCCGCCCTCGACCTCGAACACGTGTAGTTCTTCGTACCGTCTGTAACATACTACAGTGGAACATCTACGCCCCACCGACCCCCCCCCCTCCCCCTCATATATATTATATAGGTTGGGTTGGCGTCGGTTGGCAACGACACTGTAAAACATGCCGCTCGCTACGTGAGCTGGACAACCAGGGTACCGTTCGTTTTGTTTGTTTCTATAGCGGTCGGCCACAGCTTGCGATCGAGTTATCGATCTTTTGTGTGGAGTGAAGAATCGTTGCTCAGCACAAGGGGAATGATCGTATCAAGAAGTGCTTGTGGTAAGGCACCCACGAGGCAGTTACTTAGTACCCCCATTGCTGTCTCTGGAAGTGGCCGCACCGGAAAAATAAGTTAACTTATTGAAGCTGTCATCCATATGCAAGTCCGCCTCACGGGCGGTTCTTGGGATGCAACTCACCTTGCATGCGGCTCGCCGAGCACCTCACGGCGCTTCGCACGCGGTGCAAGCGATGTCTGCCTAGTCGGTGAAAACCCGACGCGCTCCGTCCCGGCATTGTACGGACGCGAGGGTTTATGGCCATACGCCTACGGCCATGCAGGATATCGAGTACCCTCCCCCCCGGCTATGCCGGCCACCTCCTCCGCGCCTCGAGAACTATAGCTGGCTGGCTTTCCTTTTATTCGCTGAGGGAATTGGCTGCGCTGTAGCAGCGTTTGGCGGAATTCCGCGACAGACCTGTCGCCCCCCCTTCGCTGCCGTACAAAACGGCACAGGGCCCGCGCAAGACAATGCAAGGACGTTCGTAAGCCATATGTAACCCGACGACAACGGTGAAGGACGTATGTAAGCCGCCGACGACCGCGGGCGCGTGCTACGAGAAGGGCGGGCTTTTTGTTTGTCGAAATGCTTTGGGCTGACGGGGCTCCTCGACCGAGAGAATACCCAAAAAGAATACCGGTGGAACATACATCTGCCTGTTTCACCGTAGAGGTAGTGCCGGTCCCTCTATATTGCCGGTATGTGCCAGAGGGCAATACACCAGCATTATGGCGAGCACCGGCAATATTCCGCACGCTGCCACACTGAATCATCCCATCTGTGCCGAGCGATCTCACCGGCATTATACCGAGCACCGGCAATATTAAGCCGGCATGACAGAGCCCTAAATGTAATCCTCGATGAATATCTAAGCCATGGCAGTGCTCACCGGGTTGCATTTTTATAATTGTTTCAGGGTAGGTCAGGTTTTGGTTGTAGGTATAGATTCGCAAGATGAAGTCCATGTATAGTGCCGGTGACGACGCTGTCGGCCTCGCACTTCACAGCTTCTTTCGGGGCCTCGAGCTAGACCCCCAGTCCCCGTCGGACGCGATGTTTTATCCGAAAAATCAAGATTCCCACAAATGGAAAATGAAAGTCAGAAGAGTGCACAAACCAGCGTGCCGAGTCGAACGTTCGCGCCAACTTGTTTGGAGCGCATGTCTCGAATGTTATCCCCGTTCCTTGATATATATGTATACCTGGTACCTGGTAGCCCTTGCCTGGTACTCCCTTTTCTTTCCCTTGTCCTTGTTTCGTCGCGGCTCGTATTCGGGTCTCAGAGCAGACTACCTCGCCGCCGCCACCGCCGCCGCCACCGCCGGTACACTACACTCCTTGGGTTTTTATGGCCCGAAGTTCGGCACTTACTTGCGTTATCGACGACCGCCGAATTGTTGTTTTCTTGTTGTTTAATACTGCCCAGAGAAAAGTTCCCAAGAAATGTTATAAGCACTGGTATCATACTATTATTGCTACTGCTGTAGTCGAACTCCTGCTTGCTGTGCACCATGGTATGCATGATGATGATGGCGGAATTTAGGTTCTCAAGTTGTTGGCCCGTGATCGCAATTCAGATTCAGTGTCCCGTTAGGAGCAAAACAAACACGAATATCTGGTGTATATATCACGTACCGCAATAACACAAGCTGGTATGTACCGCCGTCCCCGTATCAAGTGGGAAGAACAATACCGCAGGTGTACCTGGTACAAAAGATGCTGCATGCATTCTTTCACATTAAATATAAAATACTACGTCACTCGAGTAAGGAGTGTAAAAGGCTAATTACGATGGGAGACGGACAAAATTAAACAGAGGGGTTTCGACATCTTCACAGACATTTTCTCTGGGGGGAGCAAAAAAAAAATCTTGCTCCCTCGGTAATCTATTGGTCAAGCTTCAAGACAACTTCAGCGGGATTGGACAATTGTGCAGCCAGCGCTGTTCCGGTAAATTGTCAGGTTTGTCCTATATTGTACACTCGGCGTCGATATACCATCCCCACACCATAGGCAGGCGCCAGTCCCTCTCTCTCCTTCTCGATTCTTCTCTTCTTCCTCTTCTCCTTCTGGATTATTCTCTCCTTCCTCCTCTCCTTCCGACATAGACAGGTGATACATAGTTAGTCCTCCTCCCCTTGGTGGCCTAGCCGTCTAATGAGGGCAAGCTTTCGTTTTCTGTGCACCCGCCACAGGGTCGCGACCAGGCCGAAAGGCGGTGACCGAGGAGAGAAGAACATCTATCTGGAACTCATTGTCATTACTTATGTAACAATGTCGTGGTTTGCTTGCCTCAATCGATCACGTTCATCGCAAATAAATAAAACGTCGTATTACGGGGGGCCATAGTAAATAGGACAAAATATTGTTAGTAAAAATAGGTGAATGTATAAGTTTTCGTGTGTACCATAGGTGTTATTTACTATGGCCCCCCGTAATATCGCTCGTAATCAGGTCGCAGTGTGTGCGTCCGCTCCGGGCATGAATGACCCCGAGGGCAGAGAGCAAAACAGAGGAGCTTAGGACCTGCCGTCGACGCCAAGTGTACAGTGATTGCCTGGGGGGCACTCGTACCCCCTTGAAGATTTGCCTGTCCAAAGCAGGTCCCGTGTTGTCGAGTCGCGTGCGCGTCCTGCGTGCTCGTGCTCGGCCGGAAGAGCTATATGTTGTATTATCTGAATCGGGTGAATGGAAGGTCTGAGAACGAGGAGCTCAGCTTTCGCCTCGTCCATACCCCCCCTACAGCCTGGGCATGCCGAGCAACACGCCATCGTTTCCGCGTATTGCTATTCGATGGATGCTGGGCCTTTGCAAGCCTTTCAGGGCGATTCCAGAACACTAATAGGACCTATGGTATGAACAGCAGTACACAGGTATACTACACGTGCGAAGAAAACCCAGGGAAACCACGTAAACTCTTGCCTGGAAACTATTCTGTTAGCTATCACAACAATGCCAGTATAATCGGATTGAAGTTCGGTTTAGATTTAGCTCCTTCTACTAAACATCAATTTTACCAGGTTCCAGGTATATCGTAAGAAGAACGAATTATGATATCATACCAGTATATTCTATACTAGGTATATATTTATGGATCACTACAAACATTGCACACAGTACTTTAGCCGCAGACATGACCTACTCTCGGAATTCAAAGGTACGTTGTTGCAGTCGATCTGAGACAAAAAAAATAATATTGCCTCCCATTTCTTGTCGGGCGCGTGCTTCCACCCGCCGCGGCTGTAAATATACGAAGTCTACCGATAAGTATATACCTGGTACAATACCTGGTCTTTGATATTGTACCTTGGTCTCTGGTAGCGCCTTTCTTTAGTTCGGTCTTGTCGTCTGCATGTCTTTTCTGCCTTTCTTTTTTTCTTCTCCCGCAATTTTGCCTGATTTTCGCGTATGGTGTGCTTCTGACATTAGTATCAGAGTCCAAGCAGGCATTGTTTCCCGTCCCCGGCCGAATCGATGTGTGTTTTTTTGTTGTGTTGTAGCTGTGCGATACTATGTACTTCTTTGTTATTTTCATTGTTTCGTCTACCTTCTAACATGTATCCGGCCGTAAAAACCTCGATCACTCGCAGCCAATCAGAAGAGGACCCTAGAGGAAAAACCGAACCGGTAAGCTTCTTTTCTGGCCGCCAGTATATAACAATCACCATTTGATGTAGACATCAGAGTGCAAACGGGGATTATTTTTGTGGACAAGAGTGGTCCCTGGAACCATGGTATATATGTATATATATATTTTCAAATGTTTCTGCCGTAAATTTTATGTTGGCTTAACCCTTTTACTGTAGGACTGCAGTCACGCTTTGAGGACAAAGTACTTTGAAAAAGGAGCTGTTTGTCCCCAACACGGAACTGCAGGTTGACCTCAAAAAGGCTATTTTGTAGCTTACGTAATTTTTTTTGGTGTGGACGTTTTCCGCCCGCCTCCAGCCTTAGAAAACGTTTTTGCGGTTGGCTCCTATTGCCCATTCTGTGTCCTTTTTTCCTGGCGCATTCGTGTACCCCATGTTGTCTTTGCCCCCTGAGCCGCACCCAGGCTCCATCCCCAAGCTAGGGCGTGAGTCCCCCCCCCCCCCCCCCCCCCCCCCCCCCCCCCCCCCCCCCCCCCCCCCCCCCCCCCCCCCCCCCCCCCCCCCCCCCATTTCGTGGGAATATCAGAAACACCTGAAGCAATGCAGAAACAAATAGGGAAGGCACTAGAGCGCACCGTAGGAAATGGAGAGCCGACGGCGAACGTAAGAAAAATTGCGCAATAGTTGTACTTCGTATGTAGATAAGGTAAGGTGAACCCGGTAAGAAGATCAATTGCCGATCGTAGACCAGTATACCTACCTTTTGGCGCAGAGATTTAAAATTCCTGCTGTTGGAAAAGGAATAGAAAAGGGTAAAAGCACACGTAGGCAAGATGGATGCGATCCTGACAGACTCGCACCTTCGCGCTAGGATTGAGATGCGTATTATGATGGATGTGACTATACCTAAAATACGCTAGAAAAGTGTGGGAGGGGAACGCGAAGTTCGTAAACCAGCTGGAATCTACCGATGGCAGCAGCTTGAAAAGTACTAGGACGCTCGGGTACGACGAGTAGTACATTAATTTGAGCAGAACTTGGAATGTACCCACTTAAGACAAACAGAGATGTTAGAAAACTCAAATGGCGATATAAAAAGTAAGGAATGTGCCAGTTGTCGGCCATAGCTTACAGGACTCTTGGGGGCAAATCAACAAAACGGCGAGCTGGAGTAGGGTGGGATAGTATAGTCGAGAAAACGTGGAAGGCTATAGGAGAAACCAAGACGAGATGATGTCCGCAGAAAAGTTTGAGAGGTACACGACGAAAGTAGAAGACAGGATAGAAAGGAAATGCTGGCGCTTAGCAAAAAGTCGAAATCGGAGAAATACTTAAGAGGTATAGGGGAGGTAAAGGGAAGATATGGGAATGAAAACGTATTTGAACGGTCCAATAGACTACGCGAAAACGCTGAAACTGCGATTTCGTGTAGGGGACCTCGACCTGCCAGAAAGAGGAGGAGGAAGTAGATGCATAGATTTGCCCTTGTGGTAAATGCAATAGAGAGTAGAGGTCACATAGTGGGAGAATGTAAAATGTACAAGGAGGAACGGGATGCGTTGATGAAGGAGATGAGAAAAATAGATGAATGTGACAAGGAGAAGTTTGGTACACTAGATAGCAGCGAGAAAACGACCGCTCTTCTAGGAGACAGATAGCGGCCACAGGCGGCGAAACAGGAAGGGGATGAGGTTGGCATTTTTTTTCTCTGAACTATATGGAAAAAAGCAATGAGCGCTCAAATGTTGGAGGTGTGTCTGTTTGGAGTAGGAACGATGCTCCGTCTCGAAAGGGATGCGTGGTCAATGGTCAATCGACTTAAGGCCAGCAACAAATGAGTACCCCCCCCTCCTGCCCCCACCCCTCCTTGGTCACACGACTACCGCCATGCATGATAATGAATAACCCCCCCCATCCCCCCCCCCCCCCCACCCCTCCTCGTAGGACGCAGCGACTCGCCAAACCTCTCACGGCACTTCACGTTTGGCGCATGCAATGTTTGCCTGGTCGGTGAAAACCCGACGTACTCCGTCCCGGTATTGAAGGGATGCGAGGGTCTATAGCCATACGACTACGGCCATGTATGACATGAGTATCCCCCCCCCCCCCCCCTCTGCCCTGGTCTGTATATACCTGGTATGTATATAGGTTGGGTTGGCGTAAGTGGACGACGCTGCAAAACACGCCTCTCACTGCGTAAGCTAGACAGCCAGGGTACCGTTTTTTTTTGTTTCTTTTTGGCGGTTACCACGGCTGGTGGTCAGGTTAGATCATTTTTGTGCTGGGAAAACCTCTACTCCGCAGAAGAGAGATGATCGTTCACGTAGTGTGTATCTGGTGAGGCACCCACGAGGCAGTTACATAGTAAACCCATTGCTGTCTCTGGAAGTGGCCAGACCAGAAATGAAATCAATTCATTGATGCTGTCATCCATACGAAAATCCGCCTCAAAAGCGGTTCTTAGTAGGATGCAGCTCACCCTTCATGCGACTCGCCCAACACCTCACGGCGCTTCGCGCTTGGTGCAAGCAATGTCTGCCTGGTCGGTGAAAACCCGACGTGCTCCATCCCGGCATTGTAGGGATGCGAAGGTCTATGGTCATACGACTACGGCCATGCATGGTAATGAGTACCCCCCCCCCCTCCGCCCATGCTCGTCCTATCCTCCTGGCCACCCTGCAAATGGAGTTTGAACCCAGACCCTTCTCAAGATGCCTACCTGTGTGATAACCGATATTATCTGCAAGTGGCGCTCCTTGCAAATCCCGTTTCAAAGAACCATCCACCCTTTGCCCCCGCTACAGTTGTCGCCAGCTCATCGACGAGGGTACTGTCAACCTGCGTGCCCTCTCTTTTGAGACGCCCAAATTTTTCCACGGCTAAAAACTGGCAAGTTTTTTGTGGCTCCGGCCGCTGAAGGTCCCCTCGTCGCGGAAGAATGAGCGTAGTGTTGGGTTGCTTGCGCGCCTCGGAGGTGAGAGGAAGCAGATGGATGCGTTGCGGTCAGCGTTCTCGCCTCGCAGCTGTATGGACGTACCCGTCGCGCTTGCGGGCAGGCGTGGGATTTCATCCAGTACTCCGGATTTGGCGCGGCCCGATGAAGCCTTGCTCTCCTGATGGCGCCGGCGGTCACCCTTGAATTTTTTGTTCATCCTCAGGCTCCGATACTCCTTGAAGGGCTTCCACGCGTGTGATCAGATAACGCACCTATCTTACCACACGTGTGACGAGGAACCACACCTACGAGTACCGTATAGCACGTGTGATAAGATAACACACCTATATCACACTGGGGTGATGAGATATCACGCCCTTATGATACGTGTGATAAGATGACACACCCGTATCACACGTGTGATGAATATAACACACCCTGCCACACGTGCTATTGGATAACTCATCCTTATCACCCGTGTGGTAAGATAGGACACCCTTATAACACGTGTGATGAAGAGAGCACGCCCTTATTACGCGTGTGATTGACCCTGTTCGGACTACCGTCCCTTTTGGGGGACAGACCACTCAATTTCTAAGTAGTTTGTCCCCAACACGGGACTACAGTTCTATTAATACAAGGGATAAGATAGCACACCCGGATATATCACACTAGGGTGATAAGATAGCACACCCGTATCACACCAGGGTGATAGCATAACACACCCTTATAACACGTGTGATAACATAACACACCCGTATATATGACACTAGGGTGAGAAGATAACACACCCGTATCACACTAGGGTAATAACATATATCACCCTTATCACACGTGTGATAACACAAACACCCGGATATATCACACTGGGGTGATAAGATAACACACTCGTATCACACTCGGGTTGTAACATATCACACCCTTATCACACGTGTGATAACATAACACACCCGGATATATCACACTAGGGTGATGAAAGATAACGCAACCCCTAGCACGAATTTCCTAGCTGTTTGCTTTCCGACAACGGGGGGGGGGGAGAGTGCAAGCGCAGAGCGATCGTCGCGTCTACCGGGAAATTTCTCGACGAACGAGTTCTTTCCAAAGCCACCACTTTTCGTTGTGGGTGTGTGCGCCCGCCTCCCTTGTTCGGCTCGGGAGTTTCATCACCGCGGGGGGGGGGTGTTGTCTCGTGTGTTACACGGTGGTAGAGGATGCCGTCTGTGACAGAACCGGTGCAAAACGCACGACGGCATTGGTGAAGGGCTCCACCACCGTCACCTGACCTCGACGACAGAAACGCATATCGTTGTCACCTCTCAGGGCGGAAATGTAAGGAAAGTTGTAATCTTCCTACGAATACTTGAACGACCCTTGCACTTTCCGCCTGAGTTGTGTATCATATACGTGCACAGCAAGTAGGAACGTGGGCCGACGGGCAAGAAATAATTTCAGCAAAAAAAAAAAGTGCGACGAGGCTTTCTCCTTTCTTTACGGGGGATGCCAAGAACCTTTGGATCACGAAGAAAACACGTACCTGGTACTTCACAGCGGTATACGTCTTACACATACATGTAGAATCTGATACTCTTATCATATGGCCAGCGGCGAGCGAGCGCTAACACCACGTCCTACTATGCTTGTTAATAAATCCTACCAAGGTACCAGGTAACCTTCTTGGACGGGAATACAAGGATTGGTGGCGTATATATATATCAGTACCCAACGGTCCTTACATTGGCGTCCGAAGGGGTGTGGTGCCGGGTATAGAATAGGCTATCTATAGATTATTTAACCCTTTCAGGGCAAACTGCAGTCCAGTTTTGGAGGACAATACCGCTCAAACTCCAAGTAGCTTGTCCCCAAAGCGGGACTGCAGTTTGCCCTGTTAATAAAAGGTTTGAAAGTTATAACCCTCTTCCGGGCTTCAGAGGGGCAAGATTGACGATAAAAAAAAATGCGGTACTTGATCTTTTTAGGACTGCCGTAGTCCCGTTCGGGGTACCAAACCACTCGAAAAATGCCAAGTTTATTCGTCCCCAAAGCGGGACTGCGGCTTGCCCTGGAAGGTTAACAGCCGAAACGGCCGCTCCGTGATTGGGGGATAAGGGCAACGCTCGAAGGAGGCGGTGCGGCACCGGTGGGGACAGACATGATCCTGCCCGTATTTGTTTGGGCTCTCGCGCTGGCCGTACATAGAGAGACGCTTTGATAACGCTATACCAGGTAAAGTTTTACCACCATGTCCCTGAACATGCAAGGACCGTTCTTATCGGACATTAGTGTGCTTTTTTTGGGCTCTCACGCTGGCCGTATATAGAGAGACGCTTGATAACGCTGTACCACTCTGACCGGGAATATAAGATACGTTTGATGTTCACATCAGAGTCCAAATGGTGCTTGTTTTACCGGTCAGAGTGATGAAGCTTTTACACCGTTTACAGCTACTTTAGTTGTCAGTTGTCTGACAGACAACTACTCTTTGGGAAAGCTGGCCAAACTAGTTGTCCTGGACAACTAGTTTTGAATAAAGTTAAGCAACTAGTTGTCCTGGATATTTAGTTTTGAATAAAGTTGAGCATCTTGTTGTCCTAGACTACTATATAGTTTTGAATAAAGTGAAGCAACTAGTTGTCCTGGATAACTAGTTTTGAATAAAGTTAAGCATCTAGTTGCATCTAGTTGTCCTGGACAACTAGTTTTGAATAGGTTACGCAACTAGTTGTGGTGGACAACTACTTTTGAAACATGCTGCGCAACTTGTTGCCCTGGACAACTAGTTGAAAGAGTGCTGCGCAATTAGTTGTCCTGGGTAACTACTGGGTGAAAATGCTGTGTGATGCGTTCGTAGTGGTCCGTAAGAGTCGGGGGAAGTCTAGCCTTGTGTCATCATATAATGGCAATTCGTACCGGCAAAATACATTATCAAATTAATGCAAATGCATGCATGGGAGACCACCTTCATCGGGGGAGGGGGGGGGGAGGTGTACTCATTATCGTGCATGGCCGTAGTCGTATGATCATAGACCCTCGCATCCCTACAACGCCGGGACGGAGCACGTCGGGTTTTCACCGACCAGGGAGACATTGCTTGCACCAAACGCAAAGCGCCGTGAGGTGTCGGGCGAGTCCCATGGAGGGTGGGCTGCATCGTACCAAGAACCGCTTTAGAGGCGGATTTTCTTGCATATGGACAGCATCAATAAATTGATTTAATTTCTGGTGTGGCCACTTCGAGAGACAGCAATGGGGTTACTATGTAACTGCCTCATGGGTGCCTCACCATATACACACTACGTGATACGACTATCCCCCTTGTGCAGAGCTAAGGTTCTCCTTGCACAAAGAGGATCTAACTCGACCGCCAGCCGTGGTAACCGCCAAAAAAACAAAACAAAAAAAAAAAAAACGGTACTGTGGCTGTCTAGCTTACGCAGTGAGAGGCGTGTTGTACAGCGTCGTCGCCAACCGACGCCAACCTAACCTATCTATACCAAGTATATAACATAGGGGGGGGGAAGAAACAAAGCAACCGAGAAACGAACCTAAATGATCACGATGTCGCGGCAACGGCGATAGTCAACCGAGCCCTTTGCAGTACTACGCATGTAGACAAATGCACGAAAGAAACCCTCGTGATCAGAGGGAAAGGACACGAAAAACAGTACACGACAATGATCTGCGACAACCTAAACGTGTACGAGCGCGGTTATGTGCAACTGACTGCGGATCGCCGCACCAAGCCATCCGCATTTTGGTCAACCTCGCTCTCAACAGTCAACAGTTGTGTGGACAACTACTGAATTGAAATGCACGCAACTAGTTGTCCTGAACAGCCAGTTGTCGGAAAAGCTACGCAAGTAGTTGTCCTGGATGACTAGTTTTCGGAAACGTTGCGCAAATAGTTGTCCTGGACAACTTTTTATCCGAAAAGTTGCGCAAATAGTTGTGCTGGGTAACTACTTTTGAGAAAAGTTGCGCAAATAGTTGTCCTGGACAACTACTTTTGAGAAAAGTTGCCCAACTATTAATAGTTGTCCTGGATAACCTTTACAAAAAAGTTGCGCAACTATTAATAGTTGTCCTGGATAGCTACTTTTCAGAAAAGTTGCGCAACTATTAATAGTTGTCCTGGATAACTACTTTTTAAAAATGCTGCGCAACTAGTTGTCCTGGACAACTGTTGGGTGGTTGCAGCCGTGCACAACTATTAGTTGTAGTTTCCAGTTGCAGTTGTACAGGGTGTGAAAAGTTTCATCACTACGTACCTGAATATGTGAGGACCGTTTTGATTGAATACGAATTAGTGTACAAACTGCCCCTTACATTCAGGGACAGAGTGGTATCGTCGTTTTTTCTGCTCCCGATCTCCCCCAGAAAGGAAGAAGAGGTTTAACCCCCCTTTTTTGTAAGACTGCATTGTTACGGGGGGCCATAATAAATGGGACCAAATTTTGTTAGTAAAAATAGGGAAATATATAGGTTTTTGTGTGTACCGTAGGTGCTATTTACTATCGGTCCCCCCCGTAAAAAATAGTCCCGTTTTGAGGACTTACTTACGTACTTACTTACAAATTAGGCGGTTTGTCCTCAAAAAATGGGACTGCAGCCCTAAAAAGGGTTGAGGTGAGGTTTGACGGCACAATAGGGTCTCGCGCCGTACGTGTTCGACACACCCATATGCGCAGTGTTGCTGTGGTTGGTTGTGTTTGTCGGAGCCTGCCGTCCGCATTCCATCGTCTGCCATATTTTTTTTTATCCTTATGTACCCAGCATGATATATAATATCCCTACATTTTTTTTTGGTTGTTGCACGGAGCACGGACCACCGCCTAGAGAAAATACCCACAGCAGTGCAAAGAGCGTGCTTACCTCCAGCTTCCTACAGCACCACAACCAACCCTGCTGCCCAGCAGCAGCAGTGGGCACACCTTGCGCGTATGGATGATCGTACCGCGGCTCATTCGTACTGCAGCGTTCGTACAAAACATACTTACAGCAGTACAGTATTAATAGTTCTGATCGCAGTGTGTCCTACATTGCTGACAGATATCCTAGAGCCAGCTGAAAGGGGATCATCAGTACACGTACGTTCCTCGCGTGGCATTCTACAGCAGTACTGCTGAATATGCAGTCGTACCTGTCCAAACTACTCTACTGCTGTAGGAGATCGTGCAAAGTGTTTTAGGTTGCGTAAAAAACACGACGCGCCAGTTGTACGAGCACTGTTCTAGCGTATACGTTTATAATGCGCTGGGTAGCATGTTCGTTTCCGAGGTTCGACTTGCACCATCCACGTTTTTTTTTTATGTCTCACTTTTGACTTTTTTTGTACCAGGACTACAACAGTACTACAGCAGTAATAATAATACGTTCGTCCACACCTTGCTTTTCTGAACGTATAGCATGATATACTGTAATATATAAGTTGTGTGTGTTTATTTTCCACTCCTGACTTTTTTTGTGCCAGTACATTCATCCACCTTGCTTTTCTGAACGTATAATATGATATAGTGCATGTTACTTGTGTGTTTTAGCCCAAATTGAAGAGTTTGGGCGCGCTTGCGTGTGGCGTGCGTTCATACCTCAACGTTTCACAGCTACTTCGAATACTTAGGAGTAAAACAAAGTATGTTCGAGAAAATACTGCTGCTATTACCGTCGGTACTTCGTACACTCGCAGTATTTCGGGGTTTTTGTACTCGACATACTGCCAGTACTCGCAGTAATTTGAGGTTCTGTAGATACTACTGCGTATACTTTCTTCGGGCTCGCACTAATGCGGGGTTCGCTACTGCTGCTGGCATGGATACCGCCTGTTGTGCCCTCAAGTATCTCGGGGTTCTGTACCGCGAGTACTACAAGTATACCAGTACTAGTCTAGCAGTATTTCGTCCGATGGTAGTGTTCGTACTGCTGCTTCTGCGAGACTCCGTACTCGCAGAAATGAAATACCCTCAATATGCCCAGTATACTTCGAGTATGGAGTATACTTCAACCGTCTGTGCACCGTGTCGACAAGTCTCAGGCCCAGCGTTCGGCACAAAACACACCCAGATAGTCCCACACGAGTGGGAGTTGAAGCAAACTACTTTCGCTGGAGACCTAAAGCAGTCTGGCAGTATTTCGATATATGCATGTACTGCGAATACTCTCAGTATCTCGAGGTTCTATACTGAGCATATTGCCTTTACCCCAAGTATTTCGTGTTTCGATACTACTGCGGGTACATACTTACCTGTATTTTCGGGGTTCGGTACTGCTCACACTCTCATTAGGCCGTTTCCTATGCGGTTCGATTTCGAGCTTCAGATTTGTATTTTTCGATCTCAAAATCGAATGACCCTACTTATGCAGTCCGATTATGCAAAATTCGACCGGAATTTTTTCGATTTGAGAATCTGATGACCCAAGTCGTCGGATTTTGGCCCAAAATCCGACGACCTGGGTCATCAGATTTTCAAATCGAAAAATGGCATGCTCTCTAAATTCAAGATGTTATCCACGACAGCAAACAGCAACAGAACGATCGATGAGTTGGATGGTGATACAGCTGTATAGCGACGTTGCTTCGCGCCCGACGCGCGGACGGCGCGTCCCTCCGGGGCCAGACTAGAGTCGGCTGGCGCGGGCTCGGGCCTAGAGACCAAGAGAAGAGCACTCGGCACGCGCCTCTCCGTGGATACGTACTCGTAGACTACACCGCAGCTGTACAGCAGCAGCAGCAGTCAAGTCACAAAATCCAACACAAAATACCAAGACAGGTTGACTCTAGCGCACTCGCCACATCTCTTCGCCACCAGACTAGAGGCAGTCAGCGTGGGCTCGGACGCTTGGGTCCTACGTGCAGGGCAGCGCACCCAGCGCGTCTCTTCGCGGCGCCAAATCACAAAAACAGCAGTTGGTCTTGGGGTTTGCTCGAATCTCTACACGCACAATAAATATATTTTTCCGCATAGGAAGGCCCTTTCGATTTGTCAAGCTCGTATCTGAAAATGCCATCGGGTCAAAATCTGAAGCTCAAAAATCGAACCGCATAGGAAACGGCCTTACTCTCAGTGTTTGGGCCTTCTCAGTACTCGCAATATTTTTGCCGCCAGTACTCCAATACTCTCAGTACTCGGACTACGATTTGTTCTCGAGCATTTACCTGTGAAACCTTCATATTACCCTGAGCACCAAGAAACATTTATTTTGGGGGAACATATATATTGCAGTACCAGTATGTATGTATGTGCTGTACCTTACTCAGCCGGTCACAAAGTATTATTATGGCGCAACCTCGACCTCGCGCAACTTTTTTGTACTTCCGAATTAATCGCCGCGAGTCAGCTGGATCAATATATCTCCACTTACCGATACCCTATTATACATTATTGTAGTAATGATCCCACCCTAATTCCGCGAACAGTATAATATAGTCTGTCCTCAAAAGTATGTTGTGTGTGTTCTTCACGTTAAAATGATGGGTGGGTGCAGGTGCTACTTCTAAACAAGTCAGGGTTTCATACGAGTGTTATTTCGCTCTTGCGCCACTCCCCTATTAATACGGCACCCCCGGAGGAGAACCTTGTATTTTTTATTCGTATGTACCCAGGATGTCGTATAATATCCCCCCTATACATTTTTTTTGGGTTGTTGCACGGAGCACGGACCACCGCCTAGAGAACAATACCCACAGCAGTGCACAGAGCGTGCTTACCTCCAGCTTCCTACAGCACCACAACCAACCCTGCTGCCCAGCAGCAGCAGTGGGCACACCTTGCGCGTATGGATGATCGTGCTGCGGCTCATTCGTACTGCAGCGTTCGTAGAAAACATACTTACAGCAGTACAGTAGTTCTGATCGCAGCGTGTCCTACATTGCTGACCGATGCGATAGATCCTAAAGAGCCAGCTGAAAGAGGATCAGTACACGTGCGTTCCTCGCGTTGCTTTTTACAGCAGTACTGCTGAATATGCAGTCGTACCTGTATGTACAAGCTACTCTACTGCTGTAGGAGATCGTGCAAAGTGTTTTAGATTGCGTAAACAACAAGACATGCCAGTTGTACGAGCACTGTTCTAGCGTATACGTTTTATACTGCGCTGGGTAACATGTTCGTTTCCGAGGTTCGACTCGCACCATCCACGTTTTTTTTTATATTTCACTTTTGACTTTTTTTGTACCAGGACTACAACAGTACTACAGCAGTAATAATAATACATTCGTCCACACCTTGCTTTTCTGAACGTATAATATGATATAGTACATGTTACTTGTGTGTTATAGCCCAAAATTAAAGAGTTTGGGCGCGCTTGCGTGTGGCGTGCGTTCATACCTCAACATTTCACAGCTACTCCGAATACTTGGGAGTAAAGCAAGTATATTGAGAAAATACTGCTGCTATTACCGTAGGTACTTCGTACACTCGTAGTATTTCGGGGGTTTTGTATTCGACATACTGCGAGTACCTGCAGTATTTTGAGGTTTTCTGTGGATACTACTGCGTATGCTTTCTTCGGGCTCGCACTAATGCGGGGTTCGCTACTGCTGCTGGCATGGATACCGCCTGTTGTGCTTCAAGTATAACTCGGTGTTCTGTACCGCGGGTACTACAAGTATACCAGTACTAGTCTAGCAGTATTTCGTCCATTGGTAGTGTTCGTGCTACTGCTGCTTCTGCGAGACTCAGTACTCACAGTATTGAAATACCCTCAATATGCCCAGTATATACTTCGAGTATGAAGTATGTATACTCCAACCGTCTGTGCACCGTGTCGACAAGTCTCAGGCCCAGCGTTCGGCACAAAACACACCCAGATAGTCCCACACGAGTGGGAGTTGGAGCAAACTACTTTCGCTGGAGACAACTTGAGCAGTTAAAGCAGTCTGGCGGTATTTCGATATATGCATGTACTGCGAATGCTCTCAGTATCTCGAGGTTATGTACTGCGCATATTGCCTTTACCCCAAGTATTTCGTGTTTCGATACTACTGCGGGTACATACTTACCTGTATTCTCGGGGTTCGGTACTGCTCACACTCTCATTACTCTCAGTATTTGGGCCTTCTCAGTACTCGCCATAGTTTTGCCGCCAGTACTCCAATGCTCTCAGTACTCGGACTACGACTGTTCTCGAGCATTTACCTGTGAACCTTCATATTACCCTGAGCACCAAGAAACGTTTTTTTGGGGGGGCGGAACATATATATTGTAGTACGATATATGTATGTGCTGTACCTTACTCAGCCGGTCACAAAGTATTATGGCGCAACCTCGACCTCGCGCAACTTCTTTGTGCTTACGAATTAATTGCCGCGGGTCAGCTAGATCAATATATCTCCACTTACCGATACCCTACTATATATTATTAATTACTGTAGTAATGATCCCACACTAATTCCGCGAACAGTATGATATAGTTTGTCCTCAAAAATATATGTTGTGTGTGTTCTTCACGTTAAAACGATGGGTGGGTGCAGGTGCTACCTCTAAACAAGTGTGCAGGGTTTCATACAAGTATTATTTCGCTCTTGCGCCACTCCCCTATTAATACAGCACCTCCCGGAGGGGAACCTTGTACCCTATATATTTACCGGGTATATGGGCAACTTTATTATGTCATCTATCATCATTCCTCCCGCCCCCCTCACCCCAGCCCTCTCCCCCGCCCCACCGATTTCCTATTTGTCGATCGCTTGTACTGCGGGCAGCTGGCGACAGGACTCTCGGATCGCAGGATCGTGGCGGACGGACTCTCTGGCCCAACTGGATGTATGCGCGGCTTGCCCATCCATCAAGCTGGTCCACATGCGGCATTGCCATATGAGCACACGAACCATGGGTACTCTTTGGGATGTGAGATCAGCCTATCACTACTTGATATCATTCTATTAAACATTCGACGGTTTGATCGCTTGATTGATTGACACCATGTCTAGGCGTCAAATGTAAGGACCGTTGCGTATTCGTGCTCGTACACCAATGACCCTTACATTTCCGTCCAGAGGAGCAGGCACTAAGAAGAGAGGGAAGGCCAGGCGAGGTTGTATATGGGAAGGGCAACAAACAGGAGATGAGTATGTATGTGCTGCTGCTACTGTATTATTCCGTTTTTGACCCTCTAGAGCACTGCACTGCTGTACAGAAACTTGTATTTGCAGTCTATTTCCAGGCAATACCGGTATAACACGCGAGACAACACTCTCCCTGGGGACGAACTTCGGACCCGGTTTCCTCGAAAACATGCCTTAAGGAGGGGCACACACAACGAAAGTGGTCACTTTGGAAATATTTCGTCGAGAAGGTTGCATCAGACGCATCGCTCGGCGTACTCAGTACGCCCTCCCCGTTGTCGAAAAACGAAGCTATGTAAATCGTCCTATATAGGAGGGGTGTTATCTTGCGTGCTATGCGGTATGTACCCAATACGTGCCCGGTGGCTTGGTCGGTGGTCCGCGTGCCTATGGAGATCTATTACGTGGGTTCGAGTCTCACCGAGTGCATGCTCGTAGGAATTTTTTCTTGCATGAAAAACTGAACAGCGGAAAGCGCGAGAGCGTGAGTTAGCTGCATTCGATGGAAATCGACGAGCAGTGGGAATGCCGAACCTTACGCGCGATAAAAAAACAAAGGGGGGGAGAAGGCAGGCACGACACCGGTGACGGACCACGACTTGTCCAGAAGATCACTGAGAGTAAAAACCTCCTATACGAGGTATTAGGCTGGAAAGTAAAAGTGATGATTTAAAAAAAAAGAAAAGAAAAAAAAGAATGGGTCGCAAAACGGGACGGCGGTTCTAAAAGAGTTATAAGCTGGAGGTATACTCGATATTCACGCAAGATAACGCCCCCCGGAGAATGAATTTCCGAGCCGAGTGTTTTCTGACCATCAGGGGGGGGGGGGGGGGGGGGGGGGGGGGGGGTACACGCCACGATAAATTTTAACGGTGGCTTCGGAAGGATGCCGTCGAGATTCCTTCCTTATCGTAGACGTGTGTATCTGTCGGGCGTTTGCGCTCTCCCCGTTGCATCGCGAGAAAATTAGCTTGGAAATTCGTCGGAGAGTGCGTGCTTGTTTCCATGAGTTATTCTAGTATCTAAAATTAAGTATAGAAATCGGGGAATATGGAATACGTGGCCCGCGTGTGGTTCCAGTGTCATAAGAAGTGGTGTCTCGAAAAATGCCCCCGGAACACCACTCAAGACGCCGTAATAACTTTGTTCACTCCATACATAGCCCCTATCCCGATCCTGGTCGACCACACCAACAGTCGTGAGATAAAAATGTTTCCCGATTTCCGTATTTCGTCCTGTTAATAGACAAAGTAATTCAGTGACACGGTGGTAAAGGCTAACATACCGCTGGGCGTGTTCATAGGGCAATAGGTCAAAGAAAACTGATGTGGATCATGTTTCAGCAAAGTAGGTGGCTCCATTTGAAGGGGCCCCTTCGGTCAGCACCCAAAAAGAGTACGTCTAGTCTTTTGAAGAAAAAAAAAAAACTTTTCTTCTGTCTTTTTTTTTTTTTTTTTACAGCAGGAAAACTATTTCTGGGTACAGCAGTAGTAACGTCGTATCATGACTCCTTACTTGCCGAACACGGCATAGCTCCAGTTCTAGTGGTCGGACCATCTCCCGACTGACCCATAGCTTGTTCGTTAGGGTATCTTTTTTTTTTTTTTTTTTTTTTTTTTTTTTTTCATCATCACTTTTACTTTCCAGCCCACTCGTAGGAGGTTTTACCCTCGACAATCGTCTGGACAAGCCGTGGTCACAGGTGTCGTCCCTTCTCCCCCCCGGTACGTGCCTTTAATTTTTATCGCGCATAGGGTTCAGCATTCCCACTGCTCGTCGATTTTCATCGAATGTACAGCTAACTCACGCTCTCGCGCTTTCCGCTAATCAATTTTATGCAAGAAAAAGTCCCTAGGAGTATGCACTCGGTGAGACTCGAACTCACGAAATTGATCTTGATAGGCTCGCGGACCACCTACCAAGGCACCGGGGACGCCGGTGTATATCTGGGAGGTGTTGGGGGCGCTTGGATCTGCAAGAGAGGGCAGGCATTGCTGTGTTTTGCGTCACGAAACGAGTCAGCAAGAATTTTGATCATTCCGGAGCTCCTGTTTTGGTGTTTTCACTCAGCCGTGACCGCGTACGAAGGGCGCTACGTACGGTGGAACTATTATTAGAGGCCAAGGTAGGTTCGCCTATTCCTGTAGTTCTCGGCGTTGTCGTCGGAAATCTAAGTTAAGACAGTATTAGCAGCCTAAAAAAATCCATTTTTTCAAACTCGTCTACTATTGGTAGCAGAGGTATGAGGAGTTGTTTTTTCGTAAGATGCACTTTTCGTGGTGAAAGAAGGCGTCGGAACTGCTGTCCCTCAAAGGAAACAAAAATATCGGCTCGTACTACCTATTTATAGCTACTAGTGCTGCTGTAGGCTCTCAAAAACTGCCGAGAGGGAGATGCGATGGTGTGAACATTAGAACTCGAGAGAAAAAAAAAAGTGCTTTTCGGTCAGGGAGTCGTGAAAGGTCGAAATTACGCCAGAATTAGTATTGCAACTGCAAAAAAAAAAGTGGATCAGATTCTTCACAAGACTTGTACGCGTAGTGCTCTTCTATTTTCTGTCCGTAAGGCCCTTGCAGGTACTCATGTTAATAGTGCGTTTGGGAGTGGAGGTTCCTCACATGCCAGCGTCCCTTATCAGGGTTTTGCTATAAAGATTCCCCTGGGCTGGGTATTCGATGGATATTTTACTCCTATAGCTCAGTAGGTAAACGCCCTTACATTTGACGCCGTCGAGGACACGGGTTCGAGCCTCACTTCGAACGTTTCTTTCCTAGAAACGCTGGCGCGTGCGTTCCTAAAAAAACACTTCTCGCTGGTTCCCCAGGTATTGAAACGAAGCGGGTATATAGGTCAGCGTACCACCGTCTACGGTACCGACGCCCCCAGTGATCCCGCCGTTGAGAGGGGGGGAAAAGTGTTACATAAGGATTTCCCCTTGGCTGGATAATCGATCGATCTTTTACCCCCTATAGCTCAGTAGGTAAAACCTTCACAGCAGTTTGGTACCTGTACCCTATTGTTTGAAGTCAACATTTCGCGAAAACGGCGAGCAGAATTTTTCGAGGTTGTCCCTCATGTATGACCATTTTCCCTCGAAAGGGACCCTTCTAGGGCTGCCGTCACTCTCGTTCTGCGGACGAAACATTTGGAATTAGAGTCAACTGCTGTAGGTGTATGTACAACAGACAGCAGCAGTACAGTAGTAAAGGGCTCAACCCGCTGGTATTAAATAGTGCGTTCATATACGAGGGGGCATAGTAAAAAAGACCGAATATTGTTGGTAAAAAAATGTACTGCTGTATGTACGTGCGTGACAAAAAATAAAGGCACGTACCGGGGGGGAGAAGGGACGACACCTGTGACCACGGCTTGTCCAGAAGATCGTCGAGGGTAAAACCTCCTACGAGTGGGCTGGGAAGTAAAAGTGATGGATTAAAATATATATAGGTTTTTGTCAGTACCGTAGGTCCTATTTACTATGGCCCCCCGTAACAACAGCAGTAAACCCTTTGTTCAACGAAAAATATGTTCACGCTTCTCTCCTTGGTTGATTTCCGGGGGTGTTTTTCCCCTCTTTACTGCTGCTCCTGCTGCTGTTATGTGCGCATGTTGTATGTAGTACGATACTATTAATACGATGTTTATTCTGCTCTACATCATTCAATCTTTTTTTTTTTTTTTTTGCCGGTCGCCATGATCCAGCGCATGCCAAGAGTGAGTGTGATTCCGTCATCCTCTTGACCTTGACCCTTCTAATAAGGCTGCACTCCCGGTTTGGGGACAAAGCGGTCAAATTCCAAGTGGTTTGTCCCCAAAACGGGACTGCAGCTCTAGAAGGGTCAAGAAGATACCAGGTACATTATTAATAGCAGTCACAAACCTACAGTATTAGTAGGAGACAAGTGAAACCACGAACGATACTTGCTGTATCAGTACAACAGTACACCGGGAATATATGCGGTACAGCAGCAGTACAGCAGCAGTATAGTGATCGAGGTTTCAGCCAGCTGGACATTCTCGGAGCGCACAACATGAATCGAGTAAAAAAAAAACGCACGACATAATTTCATTACGTTTGATCGATTAATTGATGAGATAGACGAAAGGTTGTGTTGGTGATGTTGGGAGGTGGAGATAGCTCCAGAGTGCAGAGTGGTACTACAGCCACAGCAGCAGCAGTCAAGTATAATCGAGGTCCCCTAGCAATCTGGGAGAAGGGATCTTTAGGTTGGTAGGCTCTTCAGGTATTTTGGCCCCTGTTGGGATCAAGGTACGGGCGAAGACCCAACCCAACCCCTGACCCTAACTCTAACCCTAACCCTAACCCTAACCCTGACCCCAAACCGCAACCAAAACGGGCCAAAACTGGCCATAAACGCGGCTGCGCCACGTTTGCATCGAACCAGGAAATTTCTGAATTGCAGACGACGATTCCGAAGTGCAGACCGCGCTACGCAATTTTTAAGTCAAAAACACCTCTAAAGATCCCTTCTCCCAGATTGCTAAACCTACTCGTATAATCAGAGAACAAAGTTCACGCGGCAGCAGCAAGGAGGGACGGAGGAGGTTTGAGTTATTTTGCAGGTCTGAATACTGCTGTGTAGGTATACCTTCCTCCACGACTTTTTTTTTTTTTTTGGGGGGGGGTGAGCTGCTGCACTTGCATCCCGGACGCGCGAACATTCGTATATAACAACTTCATACATGCACTTACTCAGTATTTCAATCCAATTTCAACCAAGCACTACCCAAGATAGATACTATTAACACCAGGTACACATCCATGTATCGTTGTTGTTGTTGTTGTTGTTGTCTTCACATTAAATCGTCCCTCTTCTACCCAGCTTCATCAGTACACCCAATGTCCGTCCTGATCCTTTTTCCTATTGTAGAGAGATAATTATTCTGTATGGTGTATTCTGTTAGTATTAATAGTAGCCAACACCCGAACGAACTCGTATGAATATCATTTGGAAGATTCGGGTTAACCCCTTTAGTACCGCAGTCCCGATTTTGGGGACAAACCAGTCTATTTCCAAGTGATTTGTCCCCAAAACGGGACCGCGGTACTAAAAGGGTTAACACCGGTTTCACACCAATTTGTTTTGGAAGATTCGGGGAAACACCGACGGGTACCACGAAGTACTATCTGTTGCGGGGGACCATAGTAAATAGGACCAGATATTGATAGTAAAAATAGGTAAATATATAGGGTTTTATATATACCATAGGTCCTATTAACTATGGACCCCCGTCATATTATTAGAATAGAACATGAATCGAAGACACTTGGTATGATAGATGCAGCTCCTCTCAGCCCACCACTCCCACGCCTCCCCCCTGCGAGACTACGAAGCTTCGCGAACAAACTCCAGGAAGGGCAAGGGTACGGAAGCCTACGGCGCTCAAAAACGTCAGATGCCGAAGCTACCCGGCACAGCCCTAGCGGGACGGGGGAGGGAGGGGGGTAATCATGTCATACATGGCCGTAGTCGTATGACCATAGACCCTCGCATCCTTACAATGCCGGGACGGAGCACGTCGGTTTTTGACCGACCAGGCAGACATTGATTGCACCAAGCGCGAAGCGCCGTGAGGTGTCCGGCGAGTCGCATGAAGGGGGTATTCATGTTACTCATGACCGTACTCGTATGACCATAGGGGGTGGGGGGAGGGGTACCCATTTGTTTCTTGCCTTGTCATTTGACTATTGACCGCGATCCCTTTCGAGACGAAGCACCGTTCCTACTCCTAATAGAGGCACATCCGACATTTGGGCGCTCAATACGTCTTTTTAATCTATTACAGGGGGGGGTACAAATGCATCGCTGAGAAGAACGGAACACAAAAAAAACTACTGCTGTACAGTCCTTCGCCGCGGCACGGGCGGGCATATTACCCGAATCACCCGCCGGCGGAGAGCTCGGGGGGGGGGCAGGAGCGAATACGTTCTTTATACATGAATATGTCTTTTTCATTTAATACCTCGTAGGAGCAGCATGGTGTTCATATGATGCTTTTCTACAACAGCAGTATGTCAAGTCATCGTAGTGGTGATAATATCGTTATGTTGGTATTGCCTGGTAGGCCTGGTAGATATTACCGAGTATATTATCTACGAACGATCGATCGTGAATGTTTTGTTGGTTGGGAATGGCTCGGCTTATGTACCGTGTATGGACTACGTATCACGTGGCCCCTCTACGACCAAGACATGCAACACACACATCTAAAATTATACTCGGTATATATTAACATTACGGGGGACCACAGCAGTAAATAGGACCTACGGCATTGACAAAAACCTATATATTTACTTATTTTTACTAACAATACTTGGTCCTGTTTACGATGATCCCCCGTAATAGTATGAATACATACCAGGTACAACATCTTGTGCATGCGTATTCTTAACACGATCGTGGTACAACGCGATGCAACGCGAAGCCTAAGGCTGTACGCACGTATTCATAATATTAATGGCGTGATTGTGATACGATACGACGCAACGATACAACACAACCCTTTTACAAGCTGTGCCGCTTCTTCACAGCATAGAAAGCCGCAACGTTCTTCGTCTATACAGCAGTATGGGCCGAAGCACCGAATCTAGGCAAGCCTGAGATTCCTATTGGGGCGCCATCTTCAAACACAACCTTGGGCATAGGCTATTCTATGGGATTTAGTGCAGAGTTCACCACTGAGCCGTTTTTCTCAACCCAATTTTCTTGGCGTTCTCCACAAAGTGAGCATTATGTTCCTATTGGGAACTTTCTTATTGGCGGGCCTGTGCTGTTGTCTGCATACGCAGCAGCGCCAGCAAAAAAACAGAATGCAACACGGGTGGTAGCATTTATAATACCCGGTATGGAGGTTCCTGGTATATTACGTACTCGTACCATATGCGTATACACGTGTCTGCACGAAGTAATGGGTTTATATAATAGTGAAATAATAACTGTTAATCGAAGCGTTCGTAGTTTTCGTGGCTTGGCGTGTTCCGACTGCTTCTGACTTCTGACGTCTGAGTGACGTATTGCGTGTCAACAAGTAACGGCCCGCTCTTCTAGGGGCACGTAAAAGCTTTCGTCCAACCATCGTAATTACGGGTAGTACAACCGTTGTTTCAATCGTTTTGCGTGGTTGGTTGGTTTGTCGCATGCAGGAAACGTGTACGTAGGTCTACGAGTCTACTGCTGTTTGCAGTCTCACACCCCTTCACAGATAGTAGATACAATTATTTGTGGGCATAGTTTTTGGTTTTTTGGTTTTCTCTGGCGAGCCAAACCCGAACGGTGCCGCCATTCAGTCAGTCCGTCAGCCTTCCTGTCCCCTGGTCAGGTCAGCCCCAGTCAGCCAGATCTCCTCCCACATATACGCACGCACCAGAAGCCCGAGCTTTGTCGCAGACGGACGAGACAAGAACACGTCACGTTGCACCCGACCCAGCCAACGCCGGGAGGAGCTGCTGACGGCAAGCGAGAGACAAGGCAACATCTGTTTCGTCTCACTACGAAGTCGTGTAGCTTACAAGCCCTGACCTTCTATTCTAGCTGCTTCGTTCGTCTTACTACTACAGGTGAGGGTATACCGCTGTCGGGTATGTATATTATTAATATATACTGCTGTCGATACAGCTTCTCCCTCCCTCCCCCTGTAATGGCCCGGGTCGGTTACTATAATACCCCGCGCGTGGGATGCGCGCTTTGACGGCGGGGTGCCCACGCTTCGTGTGTGCCCATATTCTCTCTCGACGATCTCGGGCTACCCAGCCGCCTGGTTCCCCGATTTTGCAGAGAACCAGCCACTACGACCGGCTTGCTGGCCGGTCGGCTGGTCGTCTACTATTAATGCTATTATGTACAGTCTATATATAGCGTGTGTGCCTGCGATCCATCCTCGCGCTTTTTCGGAGCTTCTTACGTGGGCATTTTGAATTCCTCTTGTACCTGGCACCTGGTACATGCATACCTGGTATTAATACTACAGTGTAGTAGTAGACTTTATCATATATACCTGTTAGTATGTTTTTTTTTCCGAATCATCAGCTGTGAGATATCGAGGATTTCATCCACGTCCAAGCTCGTATTTGATCGCGCGTAGGACGGGTTTTCTACAGCAGCAGACAGCAGCAGTACCATCTCATCATGCAGGATGAATATATACCTGGTACATGTATCCCAACCACCCTGGACGTAAATAGAAGAACCGCTTGGTATTCATGTGGATGATGTGTAAACGGCCTGTACTGACTGCTGTGTATACTTCGGCCCAAAGAAAGCGGTATCCCTTGCAAGCAGGGAACAAAATATGAAGCTATACTTGTTACATTGTTGTGATACGAGAAATCTACTCCCGTCCTCTGTACATGCATGCCTGATAGATCAGATATCATTCGACGATGGTGTGTGATGTGTAAAAGAAGTGTAGGAGTCGACTCTTGGCCCCGCGTAGATTTACAGAAGGCTCCCGCTAGCACCATACAGGGTGTCGAGAGTCAATTTCTTGCTTGAAGTGCTGTCATCAAAGAGGACAGGCTATTTCGGGGGTCCATAGTTAATAGGACCTATGGTATACATAAAAACCTATATATTTACCTATTTATATCAACAATATTGGGTCTTATTTACTATGGTCTCCCGTAATACTATTGCGGAGTGTATGGGATTTTGGCGTGACCCTCGGCCCTGTGAGCACCGTTACTTGGGCCAAAGATCTCATCTGTCGGGAAAAAAAACGTTTTTTTTTTTAGTTGGCGCCCTCTGTACGTAGTAGGTATGTGATGGGATGGCATATACCTGGTAGTTCTACTGTACGTAGGAAGAACAGAAAGTAGGAACGAACCGAACGCAACACCCCCGTACCAGCCACCAAAACTAACTTACGGCGAGAGACGTAAAACACTCGACGAGCGGCCTGGCGTGGGTTTGAGCGAAGGCTTTACAGCCGCCCGGCGAGTTCTTCACGTTCCTTTTTTTTTTTTTTTCTTCAAAATATATTTTTCGGTGAAACAGTAGTGAGGGAAAAAAAGTGGGCAAGAAATGACTCTGAAAAGAGTGGTGTCTCGCGGCCCACGAGCCGGCAGGGAGTCGCACCAAACGTTTTCTTCCCACAGCCCCGAGGAAATGGCATATTATTAATAGTAGCAGCGTGTATATTTATGACCGGTCCGGTAGCGTAGCAAGTGTGCTTAGAGCAGGATAAGGGTGTTGTATGTGTATGTACTTACTGCTGCTTCTCTAGGACCAGGAATCAGCGCGGACAATGGGTGTACTCACTGGATGTCGACGGGTAGAAAGAACGGTTTAATGTGAACAGCACACCCTCACTGGAACTGCAGGATACCTGGTACCCTGGAAATAATATATATATATTACTTCTGTGTGTAATGTACGAGGTACCATCAGATTTTTTTAATACCTGTAGCGTCAACCCGTGGCCCCCGTGGGCGCCTTTTTTTTTTTACCCTCAAAGTCTTTCTGGTCAAGCCATGGCCGCAGGCATAGGTAGGCGTCTTTCCTCTCTCCCTTGCTTTCCCCCCCCCCGCCTCCCGAGGTACTTGGGGATTATCGCGCTGATTCAGCAGTCCCCCTGCTCTCGTCGATTTTCGATGCTTTGCTTCGTTTGGCACCTCTCGTTTTGTTTTTGGCGCTATATACTGTATTTATTTTCGGTGACGACGAAATAAAAAACTCATGGAAAAAAAAAAGACAACTTGCTCTGGAATACTATCAATAGCTGTACACCAGCCGAGATTTCAGGCCCCAGAGGGGAAGTGCGAGGTGACAGTTATCTGTTCAACGTTAGACCAACATGTCAACCTCGCGTATGTACATAAGGGTGTAATGTGTGTGTGTCCAGTGTCCAGTGGTATATTTACTTTGTTTCTCCCTTCTATTGTTAGGACTGAGGTCTCGTTTTGGGGACAGACCGGTCGATTTTCAGGTCAGCCGTCCCCCATCACGGGGTGTGCAGTCCCTTCTTGGGAGCAAAGCGGTCAATTTCTAGGTAATTTGTCCCCGAAACGGGTCTGCAGTCCTGTTTTGGGGACAACCCAGTCAATTTCTAGGCACCTTGCCCCCGAAACGGGTCTGCTGTCCCATTTTGGGGGACAACCCAGTCAATTTCTAGGTAATTTGTCCCCCTTCACGGGTTTGCAGTCCCGTTTTGGCAACAAACCGGTCAATTTCCACGTAGTTTGTCCCCAAAGCGGGTCTGCAGTTCCGTTTTGGGGACAAACCAGTCAATTTGTCCCCGAAACGAATCTGCAGTCCCGTTTTGGAGGACAAACTAGTCAATTTCTAGGTAATTTGTCCCTCTTAACGGGCTTGCAGTCCCGTTTTGGCAACAAGCCGGTCAATTTGCACGTAATTTGTACCCAAATCGGGTTTTCAGTCCCGTGTGAGGACAAGCCAGTCGAATTTGTCCCCCACACGGGTCTGCAGTCCCGTTTTGGGGGACAAATCAGTCAGCTTCTAGGTAATTTATCCCCCTTAACTTAACGGGTTTGCAGTCCCGTTTTGGGAACAAACCGGTCAATTTCCACGTAATTTGTCCCCAAAGCGGGTTTACAGTCCCGTGCTGGGGACAAGCCAGTCGAATTTGTCCCCCAAACTGGTCACCGGTTTGGGGACAAACCAGTCAGTTTCTAGGTAATTTGTCCCTCTTGACGGGTCTGCAGTCCAGTTTGGGGAACAAACCGGTCAATTTCCACGTATTTTGTCCCCAAACAAAGCGGGTTTGCAGTCCCGTTTTGGGGACAAACCAATCAAATTCTAGGCAGTTTGTCCCCCAAACGGTTCTGCAGTCCCATTTTGGGGACAGACCAGTCAAATTCTAGGAGTGAACCAATCAATTTCTAGGCACTTTGTCCCCAAAACGGGACTGTGGTGCTGAAAGGGTTATTTGGCGCTTCGGGACAGCCAAGTCAGGTGATCTACTACTGTATGTAGCTTGGTCTCATACTTTCCTTCTGAAAAAAAAAAATGCCGTTCGTAATAGTTGCAAGTAGTTGTTTTTTTCTCGTGACCAGCCGATATATACCTGGTCTTATCCGCCCAAAAGTCTTGAACCGGGGGGCCCTCAAGTGGGCGTACCGCTGTAAGAGCTTCGTATGCATATGCGCATGTAAATGTTGCGCCTCGTGGTGCCTCGTGTACAACGTGCCGCTCGTACTGCACGCAATTGAACTATGAATACTACAGGGGGCCATAGTAAATAGGACCAAATATTGTTCGTAAAAATAGGTAAATGTATAGATTTTTGTGTGTACCGGAGGTCCTATCAACTATGGCCCCCCGTACTATTAATAGTATGAAATACCAGTGAACAAAAATTAAGCCGAAAGCTCAGTTTTGAGCCTCGAGGGGCTGGGCTACAGCACGTATGTATGAAAAACTTGATCTTGGCCGCAGCACCGTTTTTTTTTTTATTTATTCTCGTCAGTAGTGGTTGGTTTGCCATCCGACAGCGTATGTATGCGCAGCGTCAACGTCAAACTAAAATGTGTCAGTAACCTACAGTAAGATCACGAACGAACAGCAAATCCAAGACGTACGAAAGAAAAAAAAAAAAAAACAACTACGTACAGACAGTTGGTAAAAGCGTGGACCAACAATGTCGCCAGCAACCAACAACTGCGAACACTACTGGAGAGGTACCGCCCTAGTTTCCCTGGTCTATTGCCGTTATTGGATCAGCCATCTGCCGTCTGCCGATGTATGGTGCTTGTTCCGGTCACAACCATCATCCACACTTGAATGTACAGGCTTGTTTTTTTTTTTGTGTTTGCCCTCCGAAATGCTCACCTCACAGCTCGATGCCTCGCGTCAAGCGATACGTACCTGAGGCACCAGGAAGAGGGGATGCCGAAAGGAAACCACAGGAGATGCCTCGTGCCTTGGTTATTGTTGTGTGTGCTCCTTCAGTTCAGCGCCTTGTCTGTGGTCTTTCGCGGGCTGTAGGCACATTATAGGCATGCCAGGTACTTTGCTTGTAGGCACACACATACAGGCCCTAATACTTTAGTTTGGTATACGATTTGTTAACTGTCTGCTATGTATGTTGCCCATGGTGCCATGGACTTACCTGCTCAATAATCAATATGCACCGGGACATTTTGCTACGCCCACGACGCGCTTGTCTTGATTGTTTGATTGTAAGTATTTGATTAGACTACTGCACAGTAGTACTATAACTAGTGCGTTTACAGTATAGGTAGGATATGTAGCATTGATGGTGCCAGTAGTACAGCAGAGTGCGTAGTGTATGTCGCACCACGAAGCAGATAAGAAGCACAGCGTAGTGGATAGACATTGAGCTCTGATGACAGAACAGAGGGGGCGTGCTCGTCAGTTGCTCGCCTCACTTAGTCATTTGACCATTGACCACGCGTCCCCATCGAGACGGAGCACCCGTTCCTACTCCTGATGGAGACACATTGATGGTGATATCGAGGACGGTGATGATGATAACGATGCACATTTTTATGGTGGAGCATCTCTCCGTCTACCATTCTTTCTGGTGTACATACAACGTTTGTTCGTCCTTTTCGCAAACGTAAATCGATGTGCACACAACTTCCTTTTCCAGGTGCTTACTAACGCAAGCAGCAGCTGTCAACAGCTCATCGTGGAAACGAGGCACCATTCACCAAAACACATCTATGCATGGCACGCGCTCCGTTCTTTGCTGTGTACCGCTTGCTCTGCTGTCTTTCCGCGTGCTATGTTCTGTCAACTGCTGTTCTTCTGGCAGCTTCTTCTGTCCTTGAGTGCGTATAATTTTCTTCTAGCCGCCTTTCTGGTATCCTTGCGTCGTTCGTATTCTATTTTATTTCAGAATTTTCTATCGTCTTTTTGTTAATACGTCCTGGTCTTTGCTTGTGTTGTTGAGTTCTCTCACTCGGTACGCTGGCATTTCACTCGGGTTACCCATGAATTTGCGATTATTTTTTTTGCTCTGGAGGGAAAGAAGCGGTACCGTCAAATGGCTATACATGCCTGGTGAAGGTTGTACTGTCTTCTAAACACCCTTGCTCCGGCTTGGCATCCCAACCCCCACAACGACCTGATCCCATCCGGACCTGAGCCCTCCAGATCGACCCTGGATTTATTGTTTGCTGCCGGCAGGACCCGCTTGACACTCTGACCCCGAAAAAAATCACCAAGATCGAGATTGAACAACAAATAACTGCTTCGTTTAAATGTAGTTTTACATTTGTGGTCGATGTCGTGGAATCACGGCGCTAAGCGGTCCCTTCCGGCGGCTTTTGATGTATCCAGGATCAGTTTGAGGGCTTTAATCCCGATGTAGGGTCTCTCTGGTCGGCGCGGGGTGAGGGCGGCAAGCGGCGGAGCAGGGTGTTTTAGACAAAAGGGATCTGGCATGCTGTTGTACGCATACTCTGGGTATATATAACCCGAATGCTGATAGTATTGTTGCATGCTGGTATTATTTTTCATTGAACGTTGTCCAACAATCGTCGTGTGTCCTACTCCGCATCTATAGCACATGCCACGCACCCAAGCCCTGGGCAGTACATCAGTGGTTCGGTCCCTACATACTGCTGGCTGTTGGTATACATGCGCCAGCCAACAGCGCCGCCCGCCTCCCCGGGTGCTTGGGATTTTCGCGCCGTTTCAGCGATCCCCCGGCTCTCGTCGATTTTCGATGCTTTGCTTCGTTTGACACCTCTCGTTTTGTTTTTGGCGCTATATACTGTATTTATTTTCGGTGACGACGAAATAAAAAACTCATGGAAAAAAAAAAGACAACTTGCTCTGGAATACTATCAATAGCTGTACACCAGCCGAGATTTCAGGCCCCAGAGGGGAAGTGCGAGGTGACAGTTATCTGTTCAACGTTAGACCAACATGTCAACCTCGCGTATGTACATAAGGGTGTAATGTGTGTGTGTCCAGTGTCCAGTGGTATATTTACTTTGTTTCTCCCTTCTATTGTTAGGACTGAGGTCTCGTTTTGGGGACAGACCGGTCGATTTTCAGGTCAGCCGTCCCCCATCACGGGGTGTGCAGTCCCTTCTTGGGAGCAAAGCGGTCAATTTCTAGGTAATTTGTCCCCGAAACGGATCTGCAGTCCTGTTTTGGGGACAACCCAGTCAATTTCTAGGCACCTTGCCCCCGAAACGGGTCTGCTGTCCCATTTTGGGGGACAACCCAGTCAATTTCTAGGTAATTTGTCCCCCTTCACGGGTTTGCAGTCCCGTTTTGGCAACAAACCGGTCAATTTCCACGTAGTTTGTCCCCAAAGCGGGTCTGCAGTTCCGTTTTGGGGACAAACCAGTCAATTTGTCCCCGAAACGAATCTGCAGTCCCGTTTTGGGGGACAAACCAGTCAATTTCTAGGTAATTTGTCCCTCTTAACGGGCTTGCAGTCCCGTTTTGGCAACAAGCCGGTCAATTTGCACGTAATTTGTACCCAAATCGGGTTTTCAGTCCCGTGTGAGGACAAGCCAGTCGAATTTGTCCCCCACACGGGTCTGCAGTCCCGTTTTGGGGGACAAATCAGTCAGCTTCTAGGTAATTTATCCCCCTTAACTTAACGGGTTTGCAGTCCCGTTTTGGGAACAAACCGGTCAATTTCCACGTAATTTGTCCCCAAAGCGGGTTTACAGTCCCGTGCTGGGGACAAGCCAGTCGAATTTGTCCCCCAAACTGGTCACCGGTTTGGGGACAAACCAGTCAGTTTCTAGGTAATTTGTCCCTCTTGACGGGTCTGCAGTCCAGTTTGGGGAACAAACCGGTCAATTTCCACGTATTTTGTCCCCAAACAAAGCGGGTTTGCAGTCCCGTTTTGGGGACAAACCAATCAAATTCTAGGCAGTTTGTCCCCCAAACGGTTCTGCAGTCCCATTTTGGGGACAGACCAGTCAAATTCTAGGAGTGAACCAATCAATTTCTAGGCACTTTGTCCCCAAAACGGGACTGTGGTGCTGAAAGGGTTATTTGGCGCTTCGGGACAGCCAAGTCAGGTGATCTACTACTGTATGTAGCTTGGTCTCATACTTTCCTTCTGTAAAAAAAAAATGCCGTTCGTAATAATTGCAAGTAGTTGTTTTTTTCTCGTGACCAGCCGATATATACCTGGTCTTATCCGCCCAAAAGTCTTGAACCGGGGGGCCCTCAAGTGGGCGTACCGCTGTAAGAGCTTCGTATGCATATGCGCATGTAAATGTTGCGCCTCGTGGTGCCTCGTGTACAACGTGCCGCTCGTACTGCACGCAATTGAACTATGAATACTACAGGGGGTCATAGTAAATAGGACCAAATATTGTTCGTAAAAATAGGCAAATATATAGATTTTTGTGTGTACCGGAGGTCCTATCAACTATGGCCCCCCGTACTATTAATAGTATGAAATACCAGTGAACAAAAATTAAGCCGAAAGCTCAGTTTTGAGCCTCGAGGGGCTGGGCTACAGCACGTATGTATGAAAAACTTGATCTTGGCCGCAGCACCGTTTTTTATTTATTCTCGTCAGTAGTGGTTGGTTTGCCATCCGACAACGTATGTATGCGCAGCGTCAACGTCAAACTAAAATGTGTCAGTAACCTACAGTAAGATCACGAACGAACAGCAAATCCAAGACGTACGAAAGAAAAAAAAAAAAAAAACAACTACGTACAGACAGTTGGTAAAAGCGTGGACCAACAATGTCGCCAGCAACCAACAACTGCGAACACTACTGGAGAGGTACCGCCCTAGTTTCCCTGGTCTATTGCCGTTATTGGATCAGCCATCTGCCGTCTGCCGATGTATGGTGCTTGTTCCGGTCACAACCATCATCCACACTTGAATGTACAGGCTTGTTTTTGTTGTGTTTGCCCTCCGAAATGCTCACCTCACAGCTCGATGCCTCGTGTCAAGCGATACGTACCTGAGGCACCAGGAAGAGGGGATGCCGAAAGGAAACCACAGGAGATGCCTCGTGCCTTGGTTATTGTTGTGTGTGCTCCTTCAGTTCAGCGCCCTGTCTGTGGTCTTTCGCGGGCTGTAGGCACATTATAGGCATGCCAGGTACTTTGCTTGTAGGCACACACATACAGGCCCTAATACTTTAGTTTGGTATACGATTTGTTAACTGTCTGCTATGTATGTTGCCCATGGTGCCATGGACTTACCTGCTCAATAATCCATAATGCACCGGGACATTTTGCTACGCCCACGACGCGCTTGTCTTGATTGTTTGATTGTAAGTATTTGATTAGACTACTGCACAGTAGTACTATAACTAGTGCGTTTACAGTATAGGTAGGATATGTAGCATTGATGGTGCCAGTAGTACAGCAGAGTGCGTAGTGTATGTCGCACCACGAAGCAGATAAGAAGCACAGCGTAGTGGATAGACATTGAGCTCTGATGACAGAACAGAGGGGGCGTGCTCGTCAGTTGCTCGCCTCACTTAGTCATTTGACCATTGACCACGCGTCCCCATCGAGACGGAGCACCCGTTCCTACTCCTGATGGAGACACATTGATGGTGATATCGAGGACGGTGATGATGATAACGATGCACATCTTTATGGTGGAGCATCTCTCCGTCTACCATTATTTCTGGTGTACATACAACGTTTGTTCGTCCTTTTCGCAAACGTAAATCGATGTGCACACAACTTCCTTTTCCAGGTGCTTACTAACGCAAGCAGCAGCTGTCAACAGCTCATCGTGGAAACGAGGTACCATTCACCAAAACACATCTATGCATGGCACGCGCTCCGTTCTTTGCTGTGTACCGCTTGCTCTGCTGTCTTTCCGCGTGCTATGTTCTGTCAACTGCTGTTCTTCTTCTGGCAGCTTCTTCTGCAACGTCGTCGTCTGGCAACGCGTTGCCTGTGCACACCATTCGTTTCATTCTTTTCTACAAAATATAGACATATTTACTCATACGAGCCAAGGTTTTTTTTGTTTCTTCGTGTTTCAAGTGATGGTGCTTCCCCCCCCCCCCCCCAATGTTGTACGAGAACTGGGGCACTCTGGAACGACCATGTTTGGTTATAATGACGGTATAGCATTCTGCGTGAACACAACAGCACTACCAACAAAACGCTGTGAATACGAATACCTGCTCACTACAATCCGTGCCCCAATGCGAGTGTTATGAAGTATACATCGTTCGTATCGATACAGGGTTGGCTGTGCTACGTAGCTACTTGTTTTCCGTGCAACGAACGCACTATACCATGAACACACCCAACATGCATGTTATATACTGGTATATATCATGTGTGGTCAGGTATGTGGGGTTAATGTTGTTTGGCAGGTAAATATTTATTTCCCGAATTCGGCGACACGAAATGGGAGGGAAAGAAGCGGTACCGTCAAATGGCTATACATGCCTGGTGAAGGTTATACTGTCTTCTAAACACCCTTTCTCCGGCTTGGCATCCCAACCCCCACGACGACCTGATCCCATCCGGACCTGAGCCCTCCAGACCGACCCTGGATTTTTGTTTGCTGCCGGCAGGACCCGCTTGACACTCTGACCCCGAAAAAATCACCAAGATCGAGATTGAACAACAAATAACTGCTTCGTTTAAATGTAGTTTTACATTTGTGGTCGATGTCGTGGAATCACGGCGCTAAGCGGTCCCTTCCGGCGGCTATTGATGTATCCAGGATCAGTTTTGAGGGCTTTAATCCCGATGTAGGGTCTCTCGGGTCGGCGCGGGGTGAGGGCGGCAAGCGGCGGAGCAGGGTGTTTTAGACAAAAGGGATCTGGTATGCTGTTGTACGCATACTCTGGGTATATATAACCCGAATGCTGATAGTATTGTTGCATGCTGGTATTATTTTTCATTGAACGTTGTCAAACAATCGTCGTGTGTCCTACTCCGCATCTATAGCACATGCCACGCACCCAAGCCCTGGGCAGTACATCAGTGGTCCGGTCCCTCCATACTGCTGGCTGCTGGTATACATGCGCCAGCCAACAGCACCGGCACTATATACAGCGGCAACCAACCGGCACCAATTACTCCCTCCGCACACTACCTGCCACGCTGGTCAATCCTATAGTTGTCTTGTGCCAAGCGATATATGTCACAGGCATTATTATACTGTAGCGGGCGACCGGCACTACTCAGCCGGCACTGCGGGAGAAGGACAACTCCTGTTTTTTAGTCCCTCCGACCTCCTCCCTTTTTCCCCCCTGCCGAGCTGACGGTCTCGTAGAAAAAGCTTGTGTCGATACACCCGGCGCGGGAGTCGCGACCTTGGGTGATCACCGAGATCGCGTAACCTGTGCGTCGTACTTGTATATTGCGCACACTCTCTGGGGGTATGCGGCTTATTGTCATACGACTACGGCCATGCATGAGATCGAGTACATCTCTCCTATCGAGTACACCCCCCCCCCCCCCTCCTCTATAAGAGGGTACGACCTCACAGCAAGTAGTCGTGCATATTCTGCAGCAATAGTTAAGTGCGGGGTTTCCTGATGCCTACAGCAGCAGAAGTGGCCGAGACAGCAGTGGCATCTATGCATCCATATATCGGTCTCCACTTCCTTCGTTGTATACAGCTCTACCAACTAGTTCTTCTTATTTTTACTTTTTTATTACTACTGCTGTACGAGCTGGTTCCAGCGAGAGGCGAAACATTTGGCTTGGACCACTCTGCGCTATGGTTTTTTGAGGAGTCTGGACTACCGAAAAAATCGGCATGGTTGATCTTCATAGCAACGTGAAAAAACTGAGGGCTGTTCCTTTTTTATGTTTTCGTTGTTGAGGCGCAATTTAACGATTTTCGGGGATTTTTTGGCAACTTTGACCTTAACTGACGCACGAAAAAAAAGGAAAAAAAAATACCAGCCCTCACTTTTTTCATATTGCCCGGAAGAACTACAGCGCCATTTTTTTCCCCACCTCTCTAAAACCGTGTCGCGAAAATTATTTTAGTTGTCCCAAAAAAACAATTCCGTACCAGATACGATGTGCCGAGGAAAATGGACAATTTTGGTGCAAATTAGGCTCCAAGATGAACCGGAAACAGCCCTACTGTAGGCTCAAGTTGCCGATTGACATGCTTTTCGTTTTTTTTGAACCACGTCGAAAGTTAAGCAAGACCATTAATAAGCGTGCGGGTGCCGTAATATCCCGAATCAATCGCTACCAGGGATGTGTAATACCCCAAAATTTAGTGAGGACGTTCCGATGGACCCGCAATACCACCAGATGGACGCCGCTCGCAAGAACCGCTGCCTGAAAACCTTTCGAGGCGATAAACCGGGGGATGGATCGATATCACCCCCTGTTGAGCAGGCTGCATGATTTGCGCCCCTGTGCGCCCCTTGCTCCATCCCCTATCACCCGCCCGCTGAAGCGATACCACCCAAACAAACGTACTGTTTGTTCGTTTTTTTTTTTTTCATCATCACTACTTTCCAGCTTGACACGTAGGTGGTCTTCCCCTCAGCGATTTTCTGGAAAAAACGCGGTCACAGATGTCGTCCCTTCTTCCCCCCGGGACGTGCCTTCAGTTTTATCGCGCATAGAGTTCATTCAGCGTTCCCTCTGCTCGTCGATTTTCATCGAATGTTGCTAACTCACGCTCTCGCGCTTTCCGCCTATCAATTTTTATGCAAGAAAAAGTCCCTACGAGTACGTATGCACTCGGTGAGACTCGGACCCACGAAATTGATCTTAGTAGGCACGCGGACCACCTACCCAGCCACCGGATTATACAGTAATGACATAATGGCAACCAGTCCAAGTACAATATACAAATAACTCAAGAATTCCGAGAACGTAGCGGTTTCCACTGTGTCTGGAGGCGTTTTCCACGAGGAGCCAACACAAAAATATCGAAATCGCAAAAAAAAAAAGGCAGACCGAGTGTGATTTTAAGAACCGCTATTAATAAGAAACTGATATTGGTATTACTCATCCCTGAGCAACATATGTCGTACATATGGCCACAAAAAGGCAAAAAAAAAATGGAGTGCCGTCTACAATAGAAATCCTGAAATCTCCTCATGTTCTGTTTCGAGGCCTACGCAAGCAATTGACGTTCAAACAACTGCCCATATCTCACGAAAGTACACCTCTGATCTACAAGAAAAACGTCTTGACCGATGCGTTTCATCTAGCTGGTGTAGCCACGTGGACACGTTCAGTGTCAAGTAATCCGACGTGCTCATTGCTCGAGGGCCCGAAGGTAAAATCTTGTGTGCCATATCTTGCTGGCACCAGCTAGTCGTGCTGATTTTTTTTTCTCGTGTGTTGCCCCTTGACAGGGCCCAGCTCAAGTCTCGATCCCTCCTACTCGTACCGGTATGGTACATAAAAGGGTATCACCTTTATACCGGTGTGATACACCGCTCTGGATGTTTTGTATATTTGTACCGAGTACAGTCGGTCCTTATATTTAGGGACACACATTCAGTGTATTGATACGGAATACAATCGGTTCTTATATTTAGGGTCGCACATTCAGTATTAAATACCGAATACAATCGTTACTTATATTTAGGGACACACATTGAGTATGTTGATACCGAACACAATCGGTTCTTATATTTAGGGACACACATTCAGTATTAATACACCGAATACCACCGGCCCTTCTATTTAGGGACAGAGCGGTGCCTATATACCCTTATAGTGATGGACAGAGTTGTATATCATATATATATACCTAGGTGCTTATATGATATACCACTGTCCCTAAATATAAGGATATATTGATATTTTACCGAATACAATCGGTCCTCATCTTTGGGGACGGGGGGTGCTGTACCGCAAGCAGCAAGAACATCCTTCATTATTTCGTGAACTCCGTACGACTTTTGCGTTGGAAATCGACTTTATTTATTCGAGGTTTTACATTCGTTGGTATTATAGCTTCTGTTGTTTCAACATTTTTTTCATGTACGCACTTTCCCCTACAACGGCGTTGTCGACAGGACGTGAGATTATGAAGTGGAAGGTCCCGTGATCAAATATCATCTTCGTCACACAACAAGGACGAAAAAAAGGAAAATATGTCACGACCAAGAATCTGTGAAACTCAACTCACTCATTTCAAACACCCAGAAGGACCGATGAGAGCAACGCGATCATTGCATGGGGAGTCCGATACCGAGAAAGTCGGAGGTAAAACTCAGAGCCTCATTGGGGTTCCTCACATAATCGGAGATGTACGCCGGGTTTACTGGGGGGGAGGAGAACGTGGTGGAAGTCTAAAGTGTTATTAGTTTATATGTCTAAATTGGATTGTTCGACATTTCACTCTATTTCCCCTGCACTTGCACCCACCTGTTTGGGCACAAGCTACTTGTGTTTCGGGTTGGTTCATTTTCGCACTACATTCGAATTTAAATGGTTTTGTCGAATCGGGCAGGACCACGGGTGGCGGGGGGGGGGGGGGGGGTACTCATTGTCATGCATGGCCGTAGTCGTATGACCATAGACCCTCGCATCCCTACAATGTGGTGTGACGGGCCATGTCTGGTCTTCACCGACCGCGCTCAGACTTTGCTTGCACCAAAAGCCCGAAGCGCCTTTGAGGTGGTCGGCGAGTCGCGTAAAGGGCGAGTGAGAGCTGCATCCCACTAAAAGACCCGCTTGGTGAGGCGGACTTCGGTACCCCGTGCGTCCATCCTTGCGTGCGGGATTCAACCCACGGCAGGGAGTTTCACTTTTTTGGCGGAGCGTTTTCTGACCGGTTGAGCCCCCCCCCAAGTGACCCAACTACCCTATTATAGGTCAGTACGACATTTTCACTCTATCTAGACAGTGGGTACCCCGAGTGAACCCATTCAGGACCTCAGCCCCGTTTTGGGACTCGGAATCGGAGTGGTTTTGTCCCCCGACATGATACTGCAGTTTGCCCTCAAAGGGTTGAAAGCGCCCGAAGTGAGAGCATTCTGGGGTGACAGGTAGGAGCGGACTAAGCGGCTCGTCCCACCTGTACTACAAGCTAATATTACCCACCGTGGATGAGAGCGACAACCCGTTGAGAGCGCGCGGCTTGTCACGGCGCGCTCTATAGGCGAGGGCGCCCCAAGATGAGAGGGTTCTGGAGTTGAACTGGGCCCTTTCAGTGCGACATAGTCCCGTTTTGGAGACAAACTGCTTATGATTTGAGTGCTTTGTCCCCACATGCAGGAAGTGCGGTGCTGAAGGGGCGGTCCGGTCTGAACGGCTTGTCCCACCGGTACTAAAGGCTACCAGGTATATACTATTACGGGGGACCATAGTAAATGGAACCTACGTTACAGGCAAGAACCTATACATTTACCTGTTTTTTTTACCAGCAGTATTTGGTCCTATTTACCATGGCCCCCCGTAATAGTCACCGCATATAACAGCAAATTGCCGTGAAGAGCGCATTGTTTCGGCTGGTCACGAGGTGCTCTCACCTCGGGGTACCCACCGCTGTACCTATAGCCACGTAGTAACCCCCTTTTACTAAGACTGCAGTCCTGTTTTGGGGACAAACTACTTGAAATCTGAGTGGTACGTCCCCAAAACAGGGACTGTGGTTCTAAAGTTTTGAGGGCTGTCATAGCGCGCAGAAAAACGTCGGTCCGGTCGCGCGAAAAAAGTCGCGTTTCTGGCGAGAGATCGTGCGCTCTTCGTGCGAGGAGTGAAGGAAGTAATAAGCCGCCACCCCCATAGGCCGTGGCATTGATCCACGGATGACGGGGAGGGGGTTCGCGACAGAAGACCCCCACCAGTGGTGTGGGGGTGGGGAACACCTGGGCACGGCCTGTACTGCTGTAGGTATTTTGTGTTTTTAGCATGGTTGAGCGTGTGATACGAGGAGGGTGTGCGGAGAGAGAGGGCGACACGTGGAGTGGCTTCAAGCTAAGCCGGACAGTGGGTATCGGATGGAACTGTTTGTATCACTGCTGTCTGTAGAGTCCAATAGGTTCCCTACAGTAGCACTGCTCCCCCTGGGTTTTATTCTTACTTGTGTATACTGTACTGTGCTGTACGGGGCTGTACCTGGTACCAGGTACCAGATACGTAGAATGTATATTGAGAGCTGGAAGTCCTGGGTTCGATTCCCGCCAGAGTCGTTTGTCCGCCCTTTTCCGGGGTGGAAGAAAGGAAAACAAGCGGAGGGGACCACGATAAAAATAACGCTCGATCAGAGGGTCGAAAGTGGATTCAACCACTTCAGAAATATTGAAAAAAAAAAAGCACGACTTTTGAGGGAAGGGGACCGTATCAAGGAAAAACTAGGCGCTGATTTTTGGGGGCTTGATCATTCCCGGAGGATGTTATCGGCGGGAGGCCGCTTCGAGCCCAAAGGTGCGTCTTTGGTTTCGTCTTGCCAAGGTTGATAGACCACGGAGCCACTCAGTCAGCCCTGAGTTAGTAGCATAGCTCAGTGGTCTACCAGGTATCTTTATACGAAACAGGCATACCTGAAAATGAGTGATCGGCGTCGGAGGCTATACTCTGCGATGGGGTCGATGCCAAGGGTGATGATCGTGCACCTACGTGAAAGGAGCCGCCTTCATCGCGCCCATGAAATATGATCTACCAGGGTATGATGAAGTGTAAAGTCGGGGAGTTTCGTGTGGGCCCCGCGTGTGGTCCCGGTGCTATAAGAAATGAAGAGCTTCGAAAAATGCCCCGAACGGTACTTCAGACACATCTATTAATATTTAGTAACTCTGCAGTAATCATGAAAGATTCCCCGATTTTCATACTTTGTCCTGGGTAAATATTACGGTGGTCCATAGTTAATAGGACCTATGGTACACAAAAAAAAAAAACTATATATTTACCTATTTTTTCCACCAAAATTTGGTCCTATTTCCTATGGTTCCCCGTAATAGTTCAGTGATGAGGTACAGGCTACTGGAATACCTGGTGTTTACATAATCACGTGCTTTTGCGTGGAGCAAGACGTTTTCCACCAGTCTGCCAGCACGTTCCGTGCGGTATCCACTTGCTACGCCCACAAGCGCGATCAACCAAACGTTGCCAGCTGCTGCTGTCGAAGTGAGCTGCCACTCTGTTTCATTATATAAGCACCGGTTTTATACTATTTGTTAAACCAAACGGTGCTTATACATCGGGACATAGTGGTACGTACTGCTGATACTTACCCAGCCAAACAATCCGAACCATAACGCCTAATTCTCTCTACAACAAACTACATATTATTATCATAGCGGTTCCCGATCCCTAATAATATTTTCCTTTTACATGAAGAAAAGCCAGGCCGGGGTTCATGGGGAAGTTCATGTCATAAAGATCCCGACGCTGTTATCGTAAAGTTAAGCCGCGTTCACGGGTTTTTTTTTTCTTTCCAAATCCCGAAATTCCTAAGCCAATTTTTCCAGCTTTGCGTTTTTCCCGCGGTACGGTTTTCTCCAGCAGACCTTTGGAGGTAAAGTTGGAACTTTGGAAATTTGGAGAGGGGGAGGGGGGGGGGCGTACTCATCTGTTGCTTGCCTTATTGATTTGACCATTGACCACGCATCCCTTTCGAAACGGAGCACCGTTCCTACTCCTAATAGAGACACCTCCAACAATTGGGCGCTCATCACGTTGTTTCCATCGATTACATACATTTTTTTTTGCTAGTCTTATCCCTTCCTGTCTGGCCGCCTGTGGCCACCATCTATCTCCTAGGATGGCGATCGTTTTCTCGCTGCTATTCTGTTTATGAAACTTCTCTATGTCACATTCGTCTATTTCCCTCATCTCTTGTAACACATCCTGTTCCTCCTTGTATATTTCACATTCCCCTACTATGTGGGTTCTACTCTCTATTGCTTTGCCACACGGGCACATCTGTGCATCTACTTCCTCCTCCTTTATACCTCTTTCTTCTTTCTGGCAGGTCCAAGTCCCCTACACGAAAGCGCAGTTTCCGCGTTTTCGCGAAGTCCATTGGGCCATGCAAATCCGTTTTCATTCCTATTCCTTCCGTATATCCCCCGTATTTCTCTACGTGTTTTTTCCGATTCCTCCTTGTTTCTTCGCGCTAGCCTTTCCCTTCTTTTTATGATTTCTTCTACTTCTGGCTTGTACCTCCCAAACTTCCCGGCGGACATCATCTCTTCTTGGTTTCCCCCTATATCCTTCCATACTTTCTCAACTACGCTATCCCACCTTATTCCAGCTCGCCCTTCGTTACTTTCTTCCGTACAGCTCTATCGACTATGGTTGGCAACCTCTTTTTTGGCATGTTCCTTACTTCATGTCTCTATTTGTCTTGAGTGGGTGCATTCCCAAATGTGCTTCTTAATACTGTATTACTATTAATAGTCATACTTGAGAATCTTGGGATTTTTTTTTTTTTTGCTGCTGTCATTTGCACTGTTTCCAACTGTTTTACGAGCTTCGGGAGGGGAAAAAAACAAAAAAAAAAAAACGGTGAACTTTTCCCCCGATTGATTTGACTCAATGGACAAACTTCTGCACCCGATCTCTCAGGCGCCGACGCTGGAGAAACGGTAGGGCACACCCTTTGTCTGCTTGCAGCACTGCTGTACAACAACCCCTGCGGGGCTAGAGTCTGAAACGTACAGCAGTGCAGCTAACCTAGTAAGAAGATGACCAACCAAAGAAAGGCAGGCTGAGATTCACGTCGAAAAAATAATTCGGGAAGTCGTTGTTCTGAAGCTATGACGGGGGGGTCCATAGTTAACGGGACCAAATTTTGTTAGTAAAAATAGGTAAACATATAGGTTTTTATGTACAGCATAGGTCCTATTAACTATGGACCCCCGTAATAGTTTAGGACGGACCCCCCTTGTCTATTACGGGGGACCCTAGTAAATGGGACCAAATTTTGTTAGTAAAAATAGAGAAATATATAGTTTTTTTTGTGTGTACCGTATAGGTGCTATTTATTGTGGTCCTCCGTAATAACAATAAATCCAGTCTGGGTAAGACTCTCTGTTTCATTTCTAGATGTCCGGTGGTGCCGTAGTTGTACGATGATTCCATGATCGGTCAAAGCGGACGACCCCCCCCCCGGCGGGGCTGCAAGGGGTGGAAGGCTTCAACTGAGCGACTACTATGCCACTCTGTGGGCGGAAATATAGGGGCTGTTTGGTTTTCATGTTTCTTATATTTCCGTCCATAGTGGTACATACAAGTGCAAGGAGGTTTTCCGAGCACACACGCACGCACGCACCCACGCACGTACGCCGCAATGTGTGTTCGGAAATATAATAACCGATTCGTCTTCATATTAATGTCTAAACAATCCCTAAATTCTGCTCAGAGTGGGATCACCGTAAGGCAGCACACCCCCTGGGACGGACTTTCCGAGGCGGAGTTTCTCAAAAACCAATGGGGGGGGGGGGGGGGGGGGGGGGGTGTACTCGATAGGAGAGATGTACTCGATCTCATGCATGGCCGTAGTCGTATGACCATAGACCCTCGCATCCCTACAATGCCGAGACGGAGCATGTCGGGTTTTCACCGACCAGGCAGACATTGCTTGCACCAAGCGCGAAGCGCCGTGAGGTGTCCGGCGAGTCGCATGAAGGGTGAGCTGCATCCTACTAAGAAACGCTATAGAGGCGGACTTGCATATGGATGACAGCTTCAATGAGTTAGTTTAATTTCCGGTGTGGCCACTTCCAGAGACAGCAATGGGAGTACTATGTAACTGCCTCGTAGGTGCCGTACCTTGAACGCTACGCAATGGGAGTACTATGCAACTGCCTCTTGGGTGCCTTACCTTGAACACTACGTGATACGATCAATTCCCTTGTGCAGAGTAAAGGTTCTTTACTTCGCACAAATGGGGGTGGGGGGGGGTGCACTCGATATCATGCATGGCCGTAGGCGTATGACCATAGACCCTTGCATCCCTACAATGCCGGGACGGAGCACGTCGGGTTTTCACCGACCGCTGCATCCTATATACTAAAAACCGCTGTCGAGGCGGACTTGCACGTGGATGACAGCGTCAGTGAGTTTGATTTGTTTTCCGGTGTGGCCACTTCCAGCGACAGCAATTTGGGTACAACAGTATGTACCTGCCTCGTGGGTGCCTTACCGTAAACACTACGTGATGCGATCATTCCCCTTGTGCGGAGCCCCGCACCAATGTGATCTATAACTCGATCGCCAACTGTGACCGACCGCCAACAAAACAAAACAAAACAAAACGGAAAAAACAACGGTAACCGGGTTGTCTGTTACGGGGGACCATAGTAAACGGGACCAAATTTTGTTCGTAAAAATAGGTAAATATATAGTTTTTTGTGTGTACCGCAGGTGTTATTTACTATGGTCCTCCGTGATAGCTGACGTGGTGAGCGGCGTGTGTTTACAGTGTCATTGGCAGTCGACGCCAACCCAACCTATATATACTGTACCACTCTGTCCAAAATATATAGACCGTTTGTATATATTTTTAATATATAAACGGTCCGCATATTTCAGTACATAGTGGTGTAAGGGGGGCACACACAACGAAAATGGAGTTTTTTTTTTAGGGGGGGGAAATATCTCGACAAGGTGTATAGTTCCTCACGCGGATGCATCGTCGCTCGAGAGCTCGGCGTTCGTTTGCGCCTTTCTCGTTCGAGAAAATCGACTCCGAAAAAACTGTCCGAGGCGGAGGTTATTATTAAGGCGTTCTACGAATAAAAAAGAACGTCCGAGGCGGAGGTTATTATTATTGAGGCGTTCTACGATAGATGTATCGCATTTTGGGGAAAAAAAACTTTCTGAGCTACTGTACCACGGCGTCCTTATCGGGAGCCAGTGGAAGGATGAAGTGTGTAGCTTGAGCTCTATATTGCTGGGCGTAATACGTACGTACACGTACGAGTACGAGATGTGTGTAGCACCAGTCGTATATCGTTCGTATGTTTTGTCACCGTTGAATTCCGCGTCAAACCTTGGGGGGACATACGAGCCTCGAAAAAAAAATAGGGCGAACCTCTATCATCGTAGAACGCCTCGTTTGTGTCATAATGCGTGTTGCAGGGTAGCTATGGTAGTCGTACTTTTCCTGCGCGCTCCCAGCGACGGTTGATGAGACACACCCGGCGTCTGTCGTCGTTTTGGTCGCTCTTCCCTTTATATTTTTTGCCCGGCATGCCGTAGAAAGAGCGTTTTGACTTCCGTACAGGGTTGGCGTACGATCGATGTTCGGCGCTCGTTTTTTTTTTTTTTTTTTTGTCGACAACGGTACGACGTTAAGGGTGCGAATATACCGGGGGAAAAAAAAAAAAAAAAAAATGTCGGAGAACATCTGGTCGAGAGACTTTCCGAAAGTATGAAATGTTCGACTTGTATCAATAGCGCTTGCTTTAACCGTTGTCGAAAAAAAAGAAAGGAGTGCTGGAAAACGATTTGCACGCAAGCCCTGTGCGATCGTCGACGCTCTTGACGGCATACTATTAATAGGACTGTGAGTGAGGCATTCGCCTTGGCTGGACGGCTACTTAATACAGTGGTTGGGTGGCGAAGTAAGGCGACTATCTTGGTCAGCGTGCTGCTACGGCCAGGGTTATACTTTCGTCGAGAATTCTTTTTTCTCACCAACGGGCTGTGGTGTGTGTTCGTCCTCGCGAGGAGAGCGAAATCACCCACACCCCTCTTAACTTCGCAAGAGCTCGGGGCCAGCACCACTGCAACACCCGTCTCGCAGAAGGTGGATGGTGGACCAAGTTTAGCAACGAAAAGAAGGGCGAAACAGAGTGTTATTGTCCGCGTTGTAGTCGGCAACGTTTCCGGGTCTCTACGTACGTCGGATACATGTCACGGTTCAATTAAGAACACGCGTGCCTACGCTTCAGTAGCCAACCCGTGGACATGCCGAAGGATGTTCCCCAGGCGCGACAGGGCGTTCTTCCACCGACGGGTACCTTGAGATGGTTGAGCTCGCACGAGGGTGGTGCGATCGTTTTTCACCGCTCGATTTTTTCCAAAACGGGAAGGTTAAGGTTGCCAATGTACACCACCGAACAACGGCAAGGCGTTTCCGGAAACGTCTGGTCGAAAGAGAGAGAGCCTTCCGAAAATATAAGAAATGCTCGACTTTTAAGAGCACGCCTTTTTTCTTTCTTTCTTTTTTCGATCGTTGTCGACGACCAAAACGTGCGCGGAGAAACGATCGCGCACCCCTGTGAGGACTGAACGCTCTTTAACCCTTTAAGAGCTGCAGTCTCGTTTTGGGTACAAACCACTCAAATTCCAGGTACGTTGTCTCCAAATTGTCCTCAAAACGGGACTGCACTCCTAAATGAGTTGAGGTGAAATCTACAGACTCTGTTTCGTTTCCCCCCACCCACCCCCTGACCCTTCGGATTGTATACCGAGATTAGCTTACACCCTTGAGCACAGCACATGCCCTTGTGATGGGGATTCGTGTAAACCACTCTGTTCGTCAACATAAGGTGCATTTGGAATACACATTAATACGCGAATGATTCTTATATATATATAGGGACAGCGCGGTGCCACTCAAATTCCAGGTAAGTTGTCTCCAAATTGTCCTCAAAACGGGACTGCACTCCTAAATGAGTTGAGGTGAAATCTACAGACTCTGTTTCGTTTCCCCCCACCCACCCCCTGACCCTTCGGATTGTATACCGAGATTAGCTTACACCCTTGAGCACAGCACATGCCCTTGTGATGGGGATTCGTGTAAACCACTCTGTTCGTCAACATAAGGTGCATTTGGAATACACATTAAAACGCGAATGATACTTACATATATATAGGGACAGCGCGGTGCCACTCAAATTCCAGGTAAGTTGTCCCCAAATTGTCCTCAAAACGGGACTGCACTCCTAAATGAGTTGAGGTGAAATCTACAGACTCTTTTTCGTTTCCCCCCACCCACCCCCTGACCCTTCGGATTGTATACCGAGATTAGCTTACACCCTTGAGCACAGCACATGCCCTTGTGATGGGGATTCGTGTAAACCACTCTGTTCGTCAACGTAAGGTGCATTTGGAATACACATTAATACGCGAATGATTCTTATATATATATAGGGACAGCGCGGTGTAGCGCTCGCCGCTGAGCACGATTTTTTCTTCGTTCACGTTTCTTAACTCTTGTAGTACTGCAGTCCCGTTTTCGGGGACACTCCAGTCAAATTACAGGTAGTTTGTCCCCAAAACGGGATTGCGGTCCTAATTAAGGGTTGGGGGTCCCCCTGAAAAAGTGAGCCTTAAGTTTCTTATTCTTTATTGCGTTTTTTTCTTGGCCCGTGGACCATTTACGTACTATTTTTTTTTTGGGTAATGCTATTTGCGACACCGGTGTCGTAATTTCTTATTTGCGACACGGTGTCGCGAATAAGCGGCTTCTTTGCGACACCGCGTCACGTTCGCGGCACATACCTCACATTGGCTCCGCACCGCTAGGGATGTGTTGGCATGGTGCAGGGCCATCATTGAAGCTATCACATTGCCGAAACGGGCCAGGACTCGAGGAGATATCTGGCATACTGGTGCACCCGGAAAACGTCCAGATCGGTGTCGCAAATAAGTCTTATTTGCGACACGCGTGTCGCAAAATTTGCGACCCCCCCGCGACGTGGTTGCCGCACACGCTCCGGATCGGCAAATCACTATCATCATAATCTGAGCACGGTGTAGGGCTACCATTGAAGCTGCCGTGTCGCCCAAACGGTCCGGTACTTGAGGAGATATGGGGTATCCTGGTACACCCGCAGAATCTTCTGGCTGGCAAATAAGCCTTATTTGCGACGGTATTTGCAACACCGCGATGTGGTTGCCGCACACGCTCCGAATCGGAGACGCACTACCAGGAGGGTCTCAGCATGATGTAGGGCTACCATTGAAGCCATCGTATAGCCGAAACGGGCCTGTACTCGAGGAGATATGGGGTATCCTGGTATACCCGCAGAATCTTCTGGCTGGTGTCGCAAATAAGCCTTATTTGCGACATGCGTGCCGCAAATACCGTATTTGCGACACCGCGCCGTGGTTGCCGCGCACGCTCCGGATACACAGAGCACGACTATTAGAGTCTCTGCATGGTGTAGGGCTACCATTGAAGGTATCGTGTAGCCCAAACGGGCGAGTACTCGAGGAGATATGGGGTATCCTAGCACACCCGCAGAATACTCAACGTAGCTTTTCTACCGTGCTACAATACAGAGTAGACACAAAAATACGATAGGCTATTAATAGGAGCGCAAAAACTATACATAATCCACCAGACTGCCTCGACGACCAGGGCATCCAAAGCAATCGAGAATTGACTGCGTAGCTGGACGAGGAGACTCCGCATGGTTTGAGTGGGGCAGGTCTGTGCGCACAATCTGCTGGAGTTGCGGATGGTGGTGAGTCTTCCTTATTGCTTGGGGTTCCCTCCGTATACATCTGCGTAAAGGTATGGTATGGAAACCCACAACCAGCACCCTTGTGTACAGCAGCACGGCGGGAACTCTGCACAATACCTCAGGGCATCGGAGGACACCTTCGAAGCAGCCTACGAACCCCACGACCTTCTACACGCGTTATACATACCTATTTCTTTGTCACCATGAACAAGACGGCTCACCCCTCGGCCGCTTACATTCATGCAGTCCGCTGTGGGTTTCTGTTGTATGTTTCACCACCGTTAAAAGGTAAAACATCGGGAATCTCTTTACAAACCACGTGCTGCGCATGTATGTGCCCTAAGTTACTAGTAGAAGACCACAAGTAGTGTATGTCAATACTACAGCAGTGCGGATGCTGTGGACTGCTGTTGGTGCAGCAACAAGCAGGATAATGTGTCGGAAAGAACGCGTACAGCGAACATGACGCGTAACTAGGGAAGCTGTAGCATGGCCGCTCTCTGTGCATGGGGTGTGTTCGTTGCCTGAACTATTCCGACGAAAACTGTGCACAGCGTTTCGAAAGTTTGTTCAGTTTTGTGCGCCAGAACGATAGGCGTTGGTAAACACCTGAGCGATAGACGCTTTTACACGGATGTTCAAGGGCTATTAAACAACCAGATTGGTGGGTGATGATGGTTGCACGGAACGATTTTACTGCGGTACTATGATACTGTTGTAGATAGCATATGCTGTAGATCACATGCACCCACCTATTTCGCTATAATAGCATCCACTGACTAGTACGAAAAACGTACAATACAGAGCGTAGCATGCGCAACATTACGTCTGTGCCCGTTACTTGTGTCCATGTTCATTGACGCGTAAACAGAGCACCCGACGCTTTGAACGATACCAGCGCTCTCAGTTTTGCACAATGGTACGTACGACTTAGAACACGGCGCGGCAATGGCCAAGTTAATATCAAATCCATGGATTCATGATGACGTGGCTAAGATCGATGTACTCGTGGAAACATGCTGCTGTACAGCAGTGGTAGTCCGAGCTCATGCTATTAGTAAGACACTGTGGTAGTCCTGGTCTAAACGGGACGCGCGCGACGAACGTCGTGCGATGTTGTCAAATGCAGCTTTACGACACCAGTCTGAACATTCTGACAGTGAACCAGGATCACTAGGATACCACACACAGTAGTATCCCCTTGAGTACTGGCCCGTTCTGGATATACGCGTGTCGCAAATAAGGCTTATTTGCGACACCAGCCAGAAGATTCTGCGGGTTGTACCAGGATACCCCATATCTCCTCGAGTACTGGCCCGTTTTGGCTACACGATGGCTCCAATGGTAGCCCTACACCATGCTGAGACTCTACTAGTAGTGCGTCGCCGATCCGGAGCGTGTGCGGCAACCACGTCGCGGCGTCGCAAATGCCGTGTTTGCGACACCAGCCAGAAGATTCTGCGGGCGTACCAGGATACCCCATATCTCCTGGAGTACTGGACCGTTTTGGCTACACGATAGCTTCAATGGTAGCCCTACACCATGCTGAGACTATACTGGTAGTGATTTGCCGATCCGGAGCGTGTGCGGCAACCACGTCGCGGTGTCGCAAATACGGTATTTGCGACACGCGTGTCCTTATTTGCGGTGGCCTCCTCGAGTCCTGGCCCGTTTCGGCAATGTGATAGCTTAAATGATGGCCCTGCACCATGTCAACACATCCCTGGCGGTGCGGAGCCAATCTGAGGTATGTGCCGCAAACGTGACGCGGTGTCACAAATAAGCCGCTTATTTGCGGTTATTTGCGACACCGCGTCGCAAATAAGAAATTACGACCCCGGTGTCGCAAATAGCATTACCCTTTTTTTTGTTAGGAGTATAAAGTACTGCCGGTACTTAATGCTTGAGTTGATAGTCCGTCTATATATATAGTGCCGGCTGCCCGCTGTATTTATAAATAAAAAAAATAAAAAATAAAAAAAACAGCTCAGCTGTGAGTGAGATCGAGAATTTCGTCGAAACTCATGTCCGCAAGCTGTTGTGTGATACTTCGGTCGCGCGTACGACGGGTTTTTGGATGGCCTCATGCAAGGTAAGGTATATAGAGTGCCTAATGTGGAATAGCTTGGCATAGACGGGATTCACCGGTGTTCGCGGTGCTACAGAGTAGTTAATGTGTCGAGTACTACTGTAGATAGTGCCGGTTGCCGCTATAATGCCGAATGCCGGTATTGTTGACTGGCTGGCGCGTATATACGTACCGGCATTATAGAGGGACCGGACCGCTACTGCTGTATGGCGATGATGCACCCGTGGTACGATGATGGTGCTGTCTGTCGCACAATACGTGGCATGGTGAACGTGGTGGTCGTGATCAGGGCCTTGGCTGTTCCAGATCGAAGGGAGCTCCCCAGATTCGGGTGCGTTGCATCCCTGTTCCATTTCGTTTCCGTTCTGATTAATGCTCCATCTGCGCTAGTTTCAGATTTCCTAGAGTTCGATTTGTTCCGTTCGTCGCTGTTTTTTTTTTGGTTGTTGTGTTGGTTGGCGTCGTCTCCTCTCGGAGATACAAACAACAGAAGCACCACTCTATACTGTACCACAGCAGTACAAGTGTAATGCTGTGTTCTATTTTCTAATCAGCGCTATATAGGCGATGTACAAGTAAGTGTGTGACCATAGCATGTTTGGGTCGCGAGCAGGACGGGATAGCAAACTACGGAACAGAGCCACAACGAAGCAGCAGCAGCTGTTGTTGTCGTTGTTGTTGTTTTGGTTGTGGTTGCCGTTGCTGCTGTCGTTGATGTTGCTGTTGCTGTTTGTTGCTGACCTCAGATTAGCTTATTGCACAGCAGTAGTTATCTCGGGTCCGTAACACTTTTGTACACAAAATCCTATGGAATGGCCTACCAACAGAGCATCCATGCTCATGCACAGGCTTTACCTCGCTCGGGTGGGTGTCCAAACGTTTTTTTTTTTTTTTTTTTTTCTTAATTCATTTTCCAAGCCTTGCTCAGATTGCGAGGCGTTTCTCATCGGCGGACTGCGTACCAGCGGGGTGTATATATATGTGCAGAAACAGTGCACATGTATATCTATATACATACAGACAGGTGTAATGCCTCCTGACGGGGGTTATCTCATTCATCCCCATGAACGGCTGGGATTTTTTTCAGAGCTCAAGAAGTTAGGACTCTTCAGGTAAAGTACTGCGGTGGTGGTCGACTGCTGCGACTGCTGCCCGATGTGTTCCCCTCGGCGATGGATACGCTCGATCATGTTCTGCTGAGAGTCTGTTTGTTCTCTTGTGTCGGGTAGACGGGTGTCATAGATTGTTGACCCTTTTATTAATAGACCTGTATATTTACCTATTGTTACTACTAACGTAGTAATGTCTGGTCCTATTTACTATGGTCCCCTGTGATAGTACCGCGGTCCCGTTTGGGGGACAAATTACTTGGAATTTGAATGGTTTTTCCCCAAAACGGGACTGCAGCTCTAAAAGGGTTGATAGACTGCTCGGCGAACGACCAATACCGGCAGTAATTGATGTCGCGTTCCGAGCCCAAGGGTTCACGAAACTTCAACTTGACGAACTACATACAGTGCACGCGGTGCGTATGTAGGACGAGTTTTTTTTTTCTTTTTTTCTTTGATACTTGTCACGTAACATACTTTTATTATTTTTGTTCATGCAACAGGTACCTCGTGCATGTTATTACGGGGGGCCATAGTTAATAGGACCTACGCTACACACAAAAACCTATATATTCACTATTTTTACTAGTACGGGGGTCCATAGTCCATAGTTAATAGGACCCATGGTATACATAAAAACCTATATATTTACCTATTTTTACTAACAAAATTTGGTCCCGTTAACTACGGACCCCCGTAATAGCAATATTTGGTCCTGTTTACTATGGTCCCCCGTATTGGTATTTTAGGATGAGCTGTTGCAACGATGTGTGTTTCACATGACGTTGTGTGCTGCTTGATATGATGGCCGCCGTATACCTTGTACATAACAAACAAGATAACACACCCCGCGGGATTCATTTCAAAGGCGAACTTCTCCAAAACCGTGTCTTAACCCTTCCGGAGATACGCTCCCGTTTTGGGGACAAACCGCTCGAATTGTAAGTAACTCCGTCCCTAAAATGGGACTGCGATCCTAAAAGCGCACACAACGGAAATGGCGGCTTTGGGGAGAGACATGGTCGAGATTTTTTTCTCATAAACGCGTTGCTCGGCGTTTTCCCTCTCCCCAGAAATCGTCCGCGGGGTGTGTGTTATGTTCTCACCCGTGTGATAATTTATTTACTCCAGTAGTACATCTGATACGATCCTGATATTTGCTTGGAAGTAGGGGATAATACGTGGATATATATACAATAGCTGACTGGTATTATACTGTGTGGAGAGATCCATAGGTGTGCGTGTGCTGCCTGGTGCTGCTGCACATTCCAGTTTCCGGTTTCCACGTTTTACTGAACGCCACAGCAACAACCCGCCCAAAGGACTTAACCGCCCGCTGCGCACGAACTACCTGATACCACTGTACTGCTTTATGCGGTGTGTAGACCATCTGGACAGCCTGATTTTCGAGTTTTCCGGAAACCCGCAGTCTTTCAGACGACCGCCACTACCACTGCTACAACCACTACCCACTTCTACCGCTACTCCTACTGCTCTTTCTCCCTGTGCTCCCTCCTACTCCTATACCCCTGCTTCTACTGCTACCACAGCAGCTGCTGCTAGTACTACAGTACCACGTGCTGCAATTTCGTCCGCCACTGCTACACCACTACCTCCAGTAAACCGCTACTACTGGCTATAAAAACAGGAGCACTCCCTCCCTTCCCTTCCCCCCTCCCCCCCTCACGTCCACATCCACCTCAACCTCACCATCAACAACGACCAGGCCACACTGCTTGCTGAAGGGGGCATATCACACCAAGAGGGGGGGGCACTTTTTTTTCTCAATGGTGCGACAAGAGAACCTGATGCCCGGCGGGCACGCATCCATCGCGGGTGCTTGGGTCTTGGACTTGTCCAGGTAAGCTGGTTGGCAATTAAGAGTGCACTACCTCACTACAACAGGAGTACGAAAATGCCTATTTTTCTCCTCTTTCTCGGTTAGGGGGTTGTGTGCTTCGCGCGCAAGCTTTCTTCGATGCGGTACGAGTGCGGGGGGTGCTATTTCTGCTCTCTCTCTCTTGCGTTAACAACTACTGGCGTATCGGTGTACCAGGTAGTACATAGGATACGAGAGCTCTTATCTTTTCTTTCTTTTCTTTTGCTTTCTGCGGTTTCGAGACGTGAGGATGCTTGTTGGTGATGGTATGTAGCATCACAAGTTGGCGAGCAGGCGTACCGGGTACCTGGCGCCTAAAATGTGAGCATGTAGGCTCCAATGTATGTGTTTATACGTACGTACCTGGTATCGGTTGTGCATGTCTGTATGGCACGTGGTTTGTGTTCTCGCTTCTCGCCAGGTGCCGGTGGCTGGTAGCACGGCAGTCCTGGCAGGTTATCGTTGCTGTGACTACTGGACGCCTGTCTCTTAACACTCGCACGTAGTCGGTGAGTACTAAAATCCGCACTTGCTGCATACTAGTGCCCCCCACTGCTTTGTTCTGGACATGCACGGTCTGACTTGTTACTACAAGCTGACTCAGAAGTGGCTGAGGTGTATCTCCTAACCTAAAAAAAAAAACGCACAACCTGGAACCCGTCTGGCCGTGAAGCCTGAACCTCGGGATTTCACCCGACGCGTCGCAACAATGCCCCTACTAATAGCCAGCACCGCCTACCCCACTCACGTAAGCGGGGTTTTGTGCCTTCTTGTTGCCTGGAAGGATTGCGTTTGTTCACCATGCCGTGTAGGTGTGTGTGCACGTGTCCATCTCCTCCACCGTCCTTTCCAATCGGACAAACGAACAACGTATTTTCCAAGAAAAATCAAGAACACGACCACGAGGGACCATGGTCGGGGAGGGGGGGGGGGGGGGGTCGAACCCTGGATTGTGCTTCTGCTTATAGTTTTCTAACATGCCTGGTATATTCTACAGTAGGTGTATATACCCAAACCACAATAACTTGCAGTATCGTCGTATGATATACCTGGTACCTGGTAGTATCTGTCACCTCGCTCGTACATCGTGGGAGGTGTCACCCCCCCCCCCCCCCCCCCCCCCTCCCTCCCCCCTCCTCCTCTTAACAGTTTTGTTGCTTGCTCTCTGTACAGTCAGTGTCAGTTCTTTCGTGAGAGAACACACACTTCATCAACCTCTTTGGAAGTGCGGTCCTTTCTTTTGGGGGACAGACCAATCAAATTCTTGTTGCGGGGGGCCACAGTAAATAGGACCAAATATTGTTGGTGAAAATATGGAAACATATGGGTGTTTTGTGTGTACCGTAGGCCCTACTAACTATGGTTCCCCGTAGTAGTAAGTTTGTCGCCCAAGACGGGACTGACTGCAGCACTAAAGAAGGGGTCAACCCCCCTCTAGGACTGCGCTTTCGGTGTTGGGTGTTGGGACGAAACCCTCGGGAATTGGAGACAGATTTTACGAATAGGCTCTGCACAGAAGTGCGATACCAGAAGGGCCAAGAAGAAGTCTATCGTATGTATAGCCCAGAAGTTGAAATATACAAACAGAAAGTGCGTGCGAGTATTACATGCAGCGTAGGCGCTGGCGCCGTTAACATGAGAAATATACTGAAAAAACCTTGCCCCCGCTCTTGCTCCAACAGAGTACGGATGTTGCGTAGCCTGAAAAATCTGGCTTTCAGATTTTCTCGAGGGAGGGCCGATACATACTGGTTTAGGACTGTGGACGCGGCCTTGAGTTTCAAGGTTCGACCCTATATGCAGACGAGAGCGCGCGTCTTACACCCATTTTAGTACTGCATTAATTGTACAGAAACCTCGAGCCGAGTCTAATTTCAAGTGTTTTGAGGACTGTAGAAGCGGCCTCAAGTTTTAAGGTTGATGCCTAAGCATAGACGAGAGCGCGCGTCTCATGCCCATTTTAGTACTGCATTAACTGTACAGGAACCTCGATCCGACTCTAATCAAGTGTTTCGTTGCTCGCAACGGGAGCGCAACCCTCCCTAATGAGGGGTCTCGAGAGAGAGTGTACCACAGAAAGGGGAAGCAGGTGGAGTACCTACCGCAGGTCGATGGTCAGTTAACCCGTCGAGGGCAAAACTGCAGTCCCCTTTTGGGGAAAAATGACCCTGGTTAATATTAGCCCTTTAAGAACTGCAGTCCCGTTTTGGGGGACAAATTACTTAGAATTTGACTGGTTTTGTCCCCAAAACGGTACTGCAAGCCCTATTTACGGGGGACCAAAAGTAAATAGGACCTACGGTACACACAAAAACCCGTATACTTTGCTATTTTTACTAACAATATTTGGTCCTATTTACTTTGGTCCTCCGTAGTAGCAAAAAAAAAAACTTTTACTGTGCGGCAAACCGCAGTTTTTACCGTTTTGGGGGGACAAACCACTCAAGTCCCAAGAAGTTTGTGTTCAAAAGGGGACTGCAGTTTGCCCTCGAAGGGTTGAAGGCCGGGAGGACCGTAAAGAGCGTTGAACTCGCGCAGGGGTGCGACGCGATGTGATCGTTTCTCAGCGCTCGTTTTTCTTTGCCACAAGGGGGGGAGGTCAGGCTGAGCTTTGTCAGAGAGAGGGCAAAAACAGACCAAGATACGTACATGTCAGAGATTTAATAGACTGCTACAAATAACTGAACTGACTGTTGCATGCAATGATGTATATATGTACCCGGAATATATATTTTGTGCGTCATCTGTCCGTTGTTGTTTTTCCGTCTGTGGTGAAATAAATATGGTTGTGTTTTTTTTTTTTTTTTTTGTTTTTTTTTTTACGGTAGTCCTTTGTTCGACCTCTTTCTGTCTTGCCGGTTTGCCTGGTTGGTTGTTTTCCGTGTGCAATCCGTTCACGCTGGGACTACTCTATTTATAAAACGGTGCCAAAACATGGTCATCGGTCTTTTGTGAATTTGTCCGTCCACGGTTTGTACTGCATCAAAGTCCCTCCTGATGGATGGTGCCAGACCGCCGTGTGCGCAATGCACTTCCTCTAGGGAAGGAAGGAAGGAAGGAAGGAAGGAAGGAAGGAAGGAAGGAAGGAAGGAAGAAAGGAAGGAAGGAACGGAAGGAAGGAAGGAAGGAAGGGAGGGAGGGAGGGAGGGAGCTAGGAAGCAAACAACGAATGCAATACGTACAATGGGGACATGCTGTTTCAGAACGCCGATTGTCCTCTCGAGTGTTTTACTGTAGTGGCATGCATGTTACCAGTACAGAGAAGGACACCCATGATACAAATATTTTGGAAAGCAACAGGGATGCTTGCTTGCCCCCCCCCCCCCCCCAGGCTGCAATTTCTGATTCCTGTAGAATTCGTGCGAACCGACGCTAACGTCAGTGAAACACACAAACTGCAGTACAATGACTAGGGCTGCCGCTACGGCATGCATGCCTTGGCTGGAGTCGACGGCTGCCCCTCTGTCCGAAAGCATAAAGCACCGTTTGGATGAAACATTCGTACATACCCGGTGCATATATTCAAGGACAGAGTGGTGGTATGTAGTCGGGTGCCCAGCGCAAGCCAACGATTAATAATAACCGACTCACAGTCAGTAGTAGTGAGTTTTTTTTTTTTTTTTTTTTTTCGTCGAGCCACAAACTCCGCGAATCACCGCGCGCAACCAACGGTAATAGCTGGTGCCTAGTCTTAACGGTAGCCAACCAAATAGAACGCGTGCGTCTTGCGACCAACCAACCGCGTCAGCCAAACAAGAAGACGCAGATCTTCTCAAATTCACCGCCCGCAAGTCAGAAGTAATACCTACCAGGTGGCTATTGCGGGGGATGTTGATGGTCGACTTTTCGCCAGTCAACTCATAGCCCTTAATAACAACGCCTTCCGGGTTTTCTTGTTTCCTCGTGACGCTCAGCCTGCCTTTTTTCGTGCCCGATTTTTTCGTGTATATAGACCACTCTGGCCGGGAATGGATTCCAGTATCGACTCTGGTATGAAGATAAAACATTTCCTATGCTGCTGGCCAGCGTGGTGGGTTTTGGTAGAGGTGTCCCGCGCTGTATCTTGTAGTCTAATGCTGAATGCCAGGTACGTATCTATTCACCGTTTGGATCGGCGAAGACTGATGATGATGATGATGATTATGATGATGATGATGATGATGCTTTGCATTCGCGACAGAGGGAAGCTCTTTCGTAACAGCCTCCACCTAAACCCAGTCCACAACTCTGAAAGCGCGTCTACTGTAGTCTGTTAGTAGCGCACTACGACATCACCAAGTACTGCTTTTCTCCACCAGCCAGTATACAACAAATCATGTATGTTCAAGCTTTGGCGTTCCAGGGTATATCACACGGTCACTGCTCCCTGAGAGGATAACGTGCACACAACGTACAAACACGTGCGAAGCAAGGCTGTGCCTGCTCTTGAGTATACAACAAATCATGTATGTTCAAGCTTGGGCCTTCCAGGGTATATCATACGGTCACTGCTCCCTGAGAGGATAACGTACACACAACGTAAAAACACGTGCGAAGCAAGGCTGTGCCTGCTCTGGTATCGTGTGTACGTACGAGGCACGCGGCACAGCAGTAGTGAAACAAACGTCGGTTAGTCGTAGTATCATCTCTGAAATGTTTGGTAGGGACAATGATGCCATTGCACGGAGAGGAGAAACCGCACTGAACTACGCAAGAACCGAGCTGACATGGTGTATATATACACAACTGATGAATCGCGTGTTAATGTACTCCAGTGCGCATAAAATGTGATCCCGGGTATGCTTGTATCAACTTCCGATGAGTAGTTATACTTTCGTAGTCGTATTGCTCGGGGTGTGAAAAGTCGTGTTCGCTCGTGGTACCATGCAGCAGCAGCAGCAGCAGCAGCAGCATTGACGCAAAATCCATCGCACTGTCACGGCTACCAAGCGGAGACATCTACAGCTGAGGAAGGCGTTTTTTGGGAAAATGTGAACAGTTACTCGTGTCAGGTACATCAACAGTATTAGTATCAACACTACAGTAGTACCCCCAGAGAGTTCAGTTTGCACAGGGAGGAGCGTGATCGTTCTTTAGCGCTCGTTTTTTTTTTCTCTCTCTCCGGACGAAGTCGAACTTTTTTTTTATTTATTTTAAAAAAAAATGTTTTCGGGAGGCCCTCGACCGACCACACTCCTTCCGAAAACGCCTTTCTATTCGGTATGATAAGCAGCCTTGCCGTACTGGCAAAAAATTCGAGTGCTGAAAAACTGTCGCACCCCTCTGCCCGAACTCAACAGCTCTTTGCGGCAAATAGTAAGTGGTTGTTGACCTCGCCTTGGCTTATTGCCTACGTCAGTCCGTGGCCGCGAAAAATACTATTACAATAGTAATCAGGACCTACGGTACACACAAAAAGCTATATATTTCCCTATTGTTACTAACGATATTTGGTCCTATTTACTAGGGTCCCCCGTACTAAAAAAATCGAGTGCTGAAAAACTGTCACACCCCTCTGCGCGAACTCAACGGCTCTTTGCGGCAAATGGTAAGTGGTTGTTGACCTCGCCTTGGCTTATTGCCTACGGTAGTCCGTGGTCGCGAAAAATACTATTACGGGGGACCATAGTAATCAGGACCTACGGTACACAAGAAAAGCTATATATTTCCCTATTGTTACTAACGATATTTGGTCCTATTTACTATGGTCCCCCGTAATAGTACGGGGGGGCATAGTAAAGAGGACCTACGATACAGACAAAAACCTACATATTTACCTATTTTTACTAACAATATGTGATCCCATTTACTCTGGTCTCCCGTAATAAATAAATGGAGGTATCGATAGTTAGGAAAGCAAAACAAAATAAATCTCAAGTCGGGGCTTCCAGGTGGAGGTAAAGGTAGAGGCTGAAGTCTTGTCGCGGTAAAAAAGCACGGCACGAACCGTGGTGGGGAGGGGGGGGGGGGGGGAGCGGGGAGAGCCTACTGCTCTGTCTGTGTGACCCGCCCGGATCTGAGCTACGACTTGGGTGGGAGGGAGAGGGAAGAGAGGGAGGGCGAAGATAACCACAGTAATTCGGGTGGGAGACCAAACAAAATAATTGCTCCTACAGTGTATGGTACCTGGTAACACGCGAGACAACACGCCCCTTCTCGGGACGAATTTCTGATCAGGTTTTTGTCGACGGAGAAGGATGACGCCAACGGCCATCGATTGCGTCTATGGAAAGATCTGCACGACGAGGTCTTTCCAACGGCCACCCCTTTTTGTTTTGTAACCCCCCCCCGTATTACATATACGTTGTGTTGGCGTCGGTTGGCAACGACACTGTAAAACATGCCGCTCACCACGAGAGCTAGACAACCAGGGTACTTTATTTATTTATTTATTTATTTTCTGCCGCTCGGTCACAACTGGCGGTCGAGTTATTAATAGATCCTTTGTGCGGGGTGAAGAACCGTCACTCCGCACGAGGGGAATGATCGCATCACGTAGTGTTTGTGGTAAGGCACCCACGAGGCAATTGCATAGCACCCCAATTGCTTTCTTCTCTGAAAGCGGCACACCGGAAAATAAATTAACTCCTTGAAGCTGTCATCCATGTGCAGGGCCGCCTCACAAGCGGCTCTTGGTAGGATGCAGCTCACCCTTCATGCGACCCGCCCGACACCGCCTCACATTTCGGTTCGCGCTTGGTGCGAGCAATCAGTGTCTGCCTGGTCGGTGAAAACCCGACGTGCCCCGTCCCGGCATTGTACGGATGCGAGCGTCTATGGTCATACGACTACGGCCATGCATGATATTGAGTACTCCCTCCCCTGCCCCCCCCCGCTGACTAGCAGGAGATAGTCGACTCGGAAATTGATGCCGGAGGGGTTGTGTTATCTTAACACCCGTGTGATAGGGTATTCAGATACTGCAGCAGAGAAACAGGGGTAATTACATACATGAGTTCGTACGAGAAATTGCAGCGGGGGTTCCCATGACCTACCGGGTACGTACGTACGGTACGAAAAAAAAAACACAGACCCGTGCCAAGTGCGATACAACATACCAGAGCGCCAGAGCACACGACATGTCACCACTACCCTACGAGCGCGCGGTATGGCAGCCACGCAGACAGGCTAGAGCCGGGAACAAGCCCCGCGTCTGCACCGCTTGCGACCGCATGCTGCTGGCTAAACAATCAGTGTACCACCGGTACTTGGTACAAGTACCTGTGTGACGTGGTGTGTGTGTTTTATTTTTTTAATTATTTTTTTTTTTAGTCGTGCCGACTTTTGTTTAGGCATGACAACAAACAAACCAACCGGCCAGGTCGTGTATTTGTACCAGGTGCACTTGTGATATATACCGTGAGAAGAGCGTCGAGTGTGTACAGGGGGGATATACCGTCTTCAGGGCTAAAAAAGAAGGTGCTACTACTGTATATATACATAGACTCAAAACACTCTATTTTTTCGGAAGGCTCTCGACCGAGACTTTTTCCCGAAGGCACCTCAACATTGCCCGGCACTGGCAACCCTCCCATTGTGGAAAAGGTCGAGCCCCGAGAGAGAAACGGTTCACTCACCCATGTGCGAGCTAGCTCAAATGCTCCTTGCGGATACCAGGCACCAGGGTATGTATTAAACACAACATACGTACCAGTTACGTATCGTACACCAGCAGCCATCTATCAATAGTTGCGGACACTGGTGTACATTTACTGTTTTTCTGCAGAAGCATGACGCACATGTGCTTTTGAGTGTATCTGGTGTATTACGGAGGGCCATAGTAAATAGGATCAACTGCTCTTAGTAAAAATAGGTAAATATGTAGGCTCTTGTGTGTACCCTATTAATAGGTCCTATTTACTATGTTCCCCCGTAAAATAGTACGCGGGAGTGGACGAGGGAAGAAAGCGCTGGAATCTTCTCGCGATAAAAAACGAAAATGCCAAGACGAGAATCGGAGCGGGTAAGGGAGGAGGAGAGACTTCTACGTGTGCAACCCTTGATATGAGTACCGACTAATTATCAGCAGGGAGAGAGAACAGAGAAGGGCGCCGATATTAAAAAGAGGGATAGGAAAACTAGAGAATGGGGGGAGAAAAAACCCCCGGAATACCTGGTATTGTTCTTATGTATGATGCGCACGAGACACATGTGAGGGAGACCAAACGCACGGTTGTGAAAGGAAGGAAGCAACTACTGTACACTAACACTGTTTTTTTTTGTTTCGCGTGGTGTATCGCATCATACGTTGTTTCTCGTCTCGCTGTGCCCTCCGCCCGCCTGCAGGTCTGACACGATGGAGGGATACCTTCAATGCATGCAGGTGTCCCCTGCGGGTATCGAAGCTCAGGTGAGCGACGGAGGCAGGCGTGATTTCGCGTACATGCGTACTGGTTATATGTGCTATGTTGTTTTGTGCCGAGAACTGGAAAGCGGGAACGTCAAAAGTATCGATCAGTACAAGCTTGTGTCTTCGATCTGCAGTCCAGGTATGGATATAGGCGTGATTTTTTGCGTAGGTAATATACGAGTGTGATAACTACTGTAGTACCGAGAACTCGAAAAGGGAGAAAAAAAGTCCAAGACTGTAAGTTCAAAATTGTGTGTTCCGGCCCGGCTATTCATGATGATGATCATCATCACAGTCGTCGACGGAGATAATCTGCAGCAACGTGACATTGTTATGTTTTTTTTTTTCCATCTCATTCATTAACTTCACTCTTATTTTCTCTCTCCCTTCTATTACTACGGGGGACCACAGTACATAGGACCTACGGCACACACCAAAACCTATATATTTCCCTTTTTTTACCGACAATATTTGGTCTTATTACTATGGTCCCCCGTAATAGTCACTCCTATTCAGACCCGGGGTCACACAGCAGGCTCTTCTCTCCCCTCCCCACTGCGATTCTCGCCTTGGCAGGCATTTTTATCGCGGCAAGACTTCGGCCCTTGCTTCCTTCGTCGGCTCGCGTTGAATCGACGTGGAAACTAATCCCCCAAACTATTATAATTCCCCTTTCACAACTGCGCCCTCGTTTCTGGAGACAAGCCGCTTGAAAATAGTGCACTTTTTTTTTCTTTTCTTTTCTGTTTTTTGTTTTTGTTTGCAGTGGTACTTGAACAAGACAAAGCTTGACCGATTGTGTTGCAGCGGGATAACGGCTAAATAACACAAAGCCAATACTCACACCACCACCACCACCGCGACCACCACCACCACCACCAGCCAGCCACCACCACCACCACCAGCCCGCGCGCGCGGGCCGTTTGATATATCTGTACAAGTTTTACCTGTTCATGGTGTCACGCGATGGAACAAGATTACTGATATCATATCGGCAGTGTGTATAGATCGCCCGAAGCTGACGCAGCCCATCACGGAGGCCCATAGTAACCGCTCTAGGCCCAAGGCACCCATTTGGTGGTAGCGGTTGTCTCGAGAACTTGTGCGTGAATCGAAAATAAGTGCCGTCTGTGCAGGATACGCGGTGGATGGTGGGCTTTCCATCGGCGCTGCGTTAGTATTCTTCAAAAGAAATACACTGGGGAAGCCTCTCTTCCCCCCCGTTTTTGCGTCTGTGTGTTGGGGGCCACACCGTGAGAGCGGCTGAAGCCGGTGTTGGGCTTTCGATCGTGCGTCGCGCTGAGATCTATCTACCCGTGGCACATAATGTTTTTTAATGTATCCGCCCACTGCCTCCTGCCGTACACATATGTTGACAGATGCGGACCTTACTTCGCGCCTGGCACATACGTAAAATGTACTGGTACCATTCATCGATCGATGTTTTTAAAGTTTATGTCGCACATTTTGTAGGATGTTAAATCGCACGTGATTACGAAGTGTACAAGCTATACTTGTATGGTATGGTGTATATATATGCGATCTCAGAGATCAATCAGTACGTATGTACTTCATTTACGTATTGTACCTGGACGTGCGTACGGTGGACGGGGGGAAACGGAGAGAGCGATGTGTACACCTAAAATGTCGCGCACGGAAGGCGTTTTTCACGGTAAGAGCTTGCTGCCTATTCGAGATTTTGGTCTGATTGGCTTGGGGTCAGAGTTGGCGTTGCTCGGATTGGCTCAGGGTTAGGGTCTGGTCAAAGATGTCGGGAGACAGCACCTCCACCCCTTGACAGACAGCGACTTCGCCTTGGCATGCATTGACTGACACCCAACACAGTTTTTGGTGTGGAAGAATTTTCCCTACACCCTTGATAGCGCACGGTTTGCCTTGCTTGACATGTCTCCTGACAGCTTTAGCGGTTGGGGTTGCTGTATATATAGTTCTTGTTCGTCTCGTACACGGTGTGTGTCGACCAATTTCTCGAGTAAGTGGTAGGAGCGACCCTTTAAGCCAATCGCACTCCTATATGCGAAAAAAGAAAAGAAAAAGGGAGCTGTGGAACCTACGCCAATGAGAAGGCGAAGTCAAAAAGTTTTCTTTAAAAAAGATTGATTTTCAAAGAACAGCCGAAGATATCCTCGTGCCGCCGCTGCTGTGGGAAAAAAGGGACAAAATATTATGATTTTTTATTCCTTTTTTTCTAGCGGCTGCAGGCGGCGCAATTCGATTTTTCTCGTTGTAAATTGTCAACACGCCGATAAAAATCAGCCCGTGCGACGATAAACGCTCGATCTCGACACAGACTCAGCCCACGGCCAACCCGCTTGGTGTCGAGCAAGTCCAACGAGTATAGATGACGGCCTCAAAGATATCAGGTGGACCCATGGTCTGGGGGGCGAGAGTATGCCGGCGGCGTCCTACGGTATCCTCTCAAACTTGAAAAGAGCTTATTTTTTGCTATTCGAGACGGATCGAGAGATTATATTATCTGTTTTGTGCACACCAGCGGCCAATTGTTTCTTCATACGCCTGGCCAGCTCCCGCCACATTTCGCCGGCCATTGTGTGAACACGGTGACCCTAGGGTGGGTCGGAGCCTCTAACGAGCGCACTTCGTTCAGAATTCATGACGCAGTGGTTGGTTTTGTCGATCGATGTCTGTCGAGGACTCAGAATCTCGCCCCTTTGAACTAAACATCCGCCTGAGCTTTTCTGAAGCCGACCTTGGCCCAACATCGGGCCCAGAATTGTTTTTTTTTTTTTTCGGGATTTTCCAAAAGTTTGGGATTTTCCGTTTGAAGAATCGTGCTCATAACAAGCTGTACCTGAAGAGTTCTGACGGGTATCTCTGGAATTCGAACTTTTATGGAAACTTTGCGTTCGCATTGGCAGGTCTGAGACCCGTTTTTTTCCCTCGAAGCTCATCTTCGCGAGCTGTGTGTGCGCACGTATATACCACGCAAACAGAGGTGCTGTAGGATACCCGACTCGGGCTATCGGGGAGACGACCCCATTTTTTTTTGCAAAATTGGGTGTTGCAAATATATCTTTTTTTGCACGCCTCCCTCCGAAAGGGACCCTGGATGTCTATTTATACACCGCGGAGGAGCGTTGCCTTCGTACAGGTGTGGAAATCGTTTATCAGCGCTGGTTTACTCTCAACAACGGTACGGTACGGTACGGCAAAAAAAGGTTGCTATCAATAAAAGTCGCAAATATTTCATGTTTTTTTTTTTCCGACCGGATTTTTTTTTTCCCGAAAATCCCCTTGTTTGGCAGTTTGCATATCTTCCCGTTCTCGCCGGGCGGCCGCGGGGGGGGCGGGCGGGGGCGTACGCATTTGTTTCTTGCCTTAGCCATTTGACCATTGACCACGCATCCCTTTCGAGACGGAGCGGGGGGGGGGGGGGGGGGGGGGTGTACTCGATAGGAGAGATGTACTCGATCTCATGCATGGCCGTAGTCGCATGACCATAGACCCTCGCCTCCCTCCAATGCCGGGACGGAGCATGTCGGGTTTTCACCGACCAGGCAGACATTGCTTGCACCAAGCGCGAAGCGCCGTGAGGTGTCCGGCGAGTCGCATGAAGGGTGAGCTGCATCCTACTAAGAACCGCTTGTGAGGCGGGCTTGCATATAGATGACAGCTTCAATGAGTTAGTTTAATTTCCGGTGTAGCCACTTCCAGAGACAACAATGGGGGGGGGGGGGGGGGGGGGGGGGGGGGATAGAGCACTGAAAAGCGATTCGCACCCCCGTTCGAACCCAACTCTCTTTACGATAATTAGCCGCTGGTAGAGGGGGGGGTGCGGAACAGGGCCCTACCAAGCACCCTGAATCCGCTCTGACCTGATCCGCCAAGCTCGAGGTTTCCCACCAGAAGAACGATGCAAACAAGCAAGAAACTGTACGAAACCCAGCATGTTATCTACTCAAGGGTGTAGCAGAGTTTTACTTTGCATACCCCTGCTGTGTGCTATTAGCGCCCCCCCCCCCGGACACCTCACGTTTCGCTTCGCGCTTGGTGCAAGCAAACGATGTCTGCCTGGTTGGTGAAAGCCCGACGTAGTCCGTCCCGGCATTGTAGGGATGCGAGGGTCTATGGTCATACGACGACGGCTTTGCACGAGATTGAGTACATCTCTCCTATCGAGTACACCCCCCCGCCCGAGATACCACACCAACATTATATACCAGGTATATATTATATATGGGTTGGGTTGGCGTCGGTTGGCAACGACACTGTAAAACAGGCCGCTCACTACGTGAGCTAGACATCCAGGGTACCGTTTTTTTTTTTTTTTTTTTTTTTTCTTTTTTTTTTGGCGGTCGCCCACAGCTGGTTGTCGAGTGAGATCATTTGTGCGAAGTAAAGAACCTTTACTCTGCACAAGAGAATTGATCGTATCACGTAGTGTTCAAGGTAAGGCACCCAAGAGGCAGTTACTTAGTACTCTCATTGCTGTCTCTGGAAGTGGCTACACCGGACATTAAACTAACTCATTGAGGCTGTCATCCATATGCAAGCCCGCCTCACAAGCGGTTCTTAGTAGGATGCAGCTCACCCTTCATGCGACTCGCCGGACACCTCACGGCGCTTCGCGCTTGGTGCAAGCAATGTCTCCCTGGTCGGTGAAAACCCGACATGCTCCGTCCCGGCATTGTCGGGATGCGAGGGTCTATGGTCATACGACTACGGCCATGCATGAGATCGAGTACATCTCTCCTATCGAGTACCCCCCCCCCCCCCCCCCCGCCCCCGCCCGAGATACCACACCAGAAAATGTATCAATTCATTGACTCTGTCGTTTTTACGCAATAAAAGCCCGCCTCAAAAGCGGTTCTTAGTATGAGAAGGATGCAGCTCACCCTTCGTGCGACTCGTCCCAAGACCTCACAGCGCTTGGCGCTTGGTGCAAGCAATCAATGTCTGTCTGGTCGGTGAAAACCCGACGTGCTTCGTCCCGGCATTTGTAGGGACGCGAGGGTCTATGGTCATACGACTACCTACGGCCGTGCATGATAATGAGTACCCCACCCCCTCCGGCGCCTTCGAGAGAGAGCTCAATTTTTCTTGACGATGTGCACCATTCGAGGCGTATTTATAAGAGCCGTTTGGACATCAATATGAATACCAAGCGATTATTATATTTACGGCCAGCGTGGTGTGTGCAGACGCAGGGCTACGAGAGCTCGGCAAGCGCTCTCTATTGCATGTACGATGCCGTCACAGTCTCGAGAGCGTATGTATCATATACAGCATCTACACAACTATTGACGTAAAACAACGTGCTTGTTACATGTGTGTATGTGTGCACTTGTTGACTCGTAACGCATTCTACCGCTATGCACACCACCACCCCCCACCCCCCTGTTCTTTTGTCGTTCATATTTACGGCCTCGATTCTCCTAGATCATCGACCATTAATGCTTTACGGGCGCTGGCTCGCCGCGATGAAGAAGCACTCTTGTATAAGTATACGCATATCGTACTCGTGTATCAATAGGGAAGCATGCCGCAGGTAGAGGGCTCGTTAGACGAGAGTACCGGATAAAACGCAAAAGATAACACACGCCCTCGGGACATTTTTTTTTTCGTGTCGATTTTTCCCTCCAACATTGGGATCTAGGGCCTACACATCGAACATGGTATGTACGTGTATGGCATTGGAAAACGAACTCGTCGGGATATTTTCCGTCAGCACGCTTTTGCTCGGCGTTTTTTTTTTTTTCGCAAGTATGTACCGGTTGTCGCATGAAGACGTCATGTATGTATATGTATGTTTATAGGCGTGAAAAATAATTGTGACAAGGGCTTGCATCATCGTGTATATACATACATTCATACATACATACATACATACATACATACAACATACATACATACATACATACATACATACATACATACATACATACATACATACATACATGCATACATACATACATACATACATACATACATACATACATACATACATACATACATACATACATACATACATACATACATACATACATACATACATACATACATACATACATACATACATACATACATACATACATACATACATACATACATACATACATACATACATACATACATACATACATACATACATACATACATACATACATACATACATACATACATACATACATACATACATACATACATACATACATACATACATACATACATACATACATACATACATACATACATACATACATACATACATACATACATACATACTTACACGCCGACTCGATCGACCGTGCCTAGAGCGGTGACCACGCGGTACGTGCCCACAACCCAAAGGCTGGCCGTCAAGTTAGATCGTTCTTGTGCGGGGAGAACCTTCCCTCCGCACAAGGGAGATGATCGTATCACGTAGCGTGTATATGGTGAGGCACCCACGAGGCAGTTCCATAGTAAGCCCATTGCTGTCTCTGGAGATGGCCACACCAGAAATGAAATCAATTCATTGATGCTGTCATCCGTATGCATGAAAATCCGCCGCTAGAGCGGTTCTTAGTAGGATGCAGCTCACCCTTCATGCGATTCGCCGGACACCTCACGGCGCTTGCTTCGCGCTTGGTGCAAGCAATGTCTCCCTGATCGGTGAAAACCCGACGCGCTCCGTCCCGGCATTGTAGGGATGCGAGGGTCTATGGTCATACGACTACAGCCATGCATGATAATGAGTACCCCCCATCCCCCCCATCGTGCCATAAGGAGTGGACTCCGATTAATTCATCGCCCTGGGCGGATATATAAGGACCATTCGGACGTCACGTTTATACCGACAACGGCCTTCACGTTACCGTCTAGAGTGGTGTTTATGAGGGCTTCACGGGTCCGGATGCTCCAGTATTTCAAACTTCACGGGCCGGGTCAGGTCGGATCGGGTCGGGTCGGGTCGGGTCGACTTCGGGCCAGGCAATCGCCGCACTCGCCGTATAAGAGTCGGGTCGGGTGGCGCTTTTACCCGACCCGACCCGATCTGACCCGCGAGAGTTGTGACCCGACCTGTGAACAGCCCTGGTATTTTGTTATTACCCCCCTTTGGGAATTCACTTGATTGTAGTATAAAGGGGGGGGGGGAAAAGGAAAAAGGACGTGGCCTTTTCTTTTCTCAGCGTTATCGGCAACACGTAGCGAGGAGGCGGGCTACTGCTGCGGTGTACGGGGTGTGACCGATCTGCGATGCAAGGGGCCGCAAGCCGTAAGACACCCGCGGGCAGCATGGTGGTATGCTGGTACGGTAGTGCGGGTCCCTCTATAGTGCCGGTCCCTGTATGTATGCGCCAGCCAACAATACCGTCACCATTATGCATAGCGGCAACCGGCATTAACTACTCCCTCCGCACGTGACTTTTCCGTTTGTGCCAAGCGGTTCGTAGCGGGCAACCGGCACTATTCGAACGGCACGATCAGGAGACCGCTACTGCTGCACTCGTATTGTGTGTATGCAGCTGCCCGCCCTTCCATCCAGAGGGGGCGCAGCTTCGGGACCGGACGGGACAGAGGACGAAAAACGAGCCGTGATAAGAAATTCAACAGTAGGAAAAAAACGGGGCACAAGAAAGGCAGGCTGATGCTTCACAGGAAACACGATGAATTTTGGGAGATCGTTGCACTGAGAGTTGGCGCAGAACGCTACCCATTCTCAAGTAAGATTTTTTTTTGCCCTGAAGCCATGAACCAGCCTTCCAGTTTCTTATCGGGCGGCCGCAATAGGCAGAACCCATGATGTGCCCGAAAAAAAAAAAAAACAGGTACTGTATTCCCCTGCGTTCACACACCATATTTGGTCCTCATTACTAAAACTCTTGAGGGGGACCACCACAATAATCAAGACCCGCCATGTACACAAAAGCCTATGTATTCTACTGAAGTATTTATACCAATCATATTAGGTCGCGACTAATATGTTTCCTCGTGCTATGTTTGCCCGTAATATGCGTTTTTTTTTATTGTATCGCGCTTGTCGCTTTTTTTGGAGGGGCGGGGGGGGGGGGGCTGCGTACATGGGTTCCGAAAGGGTTAACTTGGCCCAACAGTGGTGCAAGAGTATGGCTTCGCCCACTGTTTTGGGATCTATGGGGGCCATAGTAAATAGGAGCTACGGTACACACAAAAACCTGTACATTCCCCTATTTTTACTAAGAATATTTGGTCCTCTCTACTATGGTCCCCCGTAGTAAATACTTGGAATCAGTATGGGATCACGTCGGGGCTACTGTATGTGCTTGTGACACTTTACCGTTCACCGCTCTCCGAACGATTATTGCACGAAATAGGTAACATGCACTGGTATGGTATATAGCTGTAGGTAGGAACTCGCGCAGCAGGATATTTGTAGCTGTGGTCAACTCGTGTGCGTGTGCGTGCGTAGGTCGGTTCAGGCAATTTGGAATATAACGTATACGCGTGTCATTTCTGGTCGGTATATAAGGGTCGTTTTGACCATAAAGACCGTAATATTAACACTAAGCTGTCCTTATCTTTACGCCCGGAATGGCATGATGTCGTTGGATATCGTATCATTTTTTTTTTCGATATCTTGAACTATCAAACTTTCGATGTATCGCATCGGACCATCCCCCTGTGGCTTATTCCCGTGCTTTTTTGTTTCTGCGAATATGGTGAACGAAAGCTTCGACGCATGAAATGCCGAAATCGTACCGATTCCTTTTTTTTTGGGTATCGGTGTACAGCGACATATCGTACGTATTGCACTCAATAAGCATTTGATGTCCAACACTGCAATAGTGCCACTAGTATACCAAGCTCGGTAGCCGGTAGTGGAACTGGCTTCTGCCAGCTCGAAATCCCCCCCCCCCCCCCACCCAACCCCTGCCCTGTGGCCACACCAGAAATTAAATCCATTCATTGATAGTGTCATCCATATGCAAGAAAATCCGCCTCACAAGCGGTTCTTAGTAGGATGCAGCTCACCCTTCGTGCGACTCGCCCAACACCTCACGGCGCTTCGCGCTTGGTGCAAACAGTGTCTGCCTGGTCGGTGAAAACCCGACGCGCTTCGTCCCGGCATTGTCGGGATGCGAGGGTCTATGGTCATACGACTACGGCCATGCATGATAATGAGTACAGTCGCGCTCCGTCCCGGCATTGTCGGGATGCGAGGGTCTATGGTCATACGACTACGGCCATGCATGATAATGAGTACAATCGCGCTCCGTCCCGGCATTGTCGGGATGCGAGGGTCTATGGTCATACGACTACGGCCATGCATGATAATGAGTACAGTCGCGCTCCGTCCCGGCATTGTCGGGATGCGAGGGTCTATGGTCATACGACTACGGCCATGCATGATATTGAGTACAGTCGCGCTCCGTCCCGGCATTGTCGGGATGCGAGGGTCTATGGTCATACGACTACGGCCATGCATGATAATGAGTACACCCCCCCCCCCCTGTTTTTTGGTGTGGCGTGAAACCAGATAGAACGTCGCCTTCGTTTGTAGTAATACACCTGTTGTGGGTGTTCGGTTTCCCTTGGTTTTGTTTTTTTCTGGTGATGGTGCTCCCTTGATGTTTTTGGGTGCTCGATTATGAAGCTCATGCGGCACAATGAAGGATGGCAAAACGTCAGAATCGTTGCTGAGGGTACGAGGCGCACCGGGATGGTTTTATGTAACCGTCTGGGAGTTCGTTGAGACCGCAGGCATGTTTATCACGGGGGACTTTTCGTATGGACCTCAATTAATGCCCACCTACTTCATCTTTGTGAATACATCTGTTATTTTTATATGAGACGACGACAATATATACCTGGTACCAGATACTCTGGAGCTTCTGTCATTTGGATGCTTATGGCATCTTGTGCCTCGATTATATAGGTGGAAAATACTCAATGCGTTCGGGTTAGTATGGATGAATTAACTACATTGTCTCCATGTTGTTTTTGCATGAGTTCGCACCAAAATTTAGTCTAAAAGCTCAACTCGTTCATTCACTATTTTCAACCCTACTTTTTCTTGATCGTTTTCTCTCCCCGTTTATTTTTCTTCGCCTTTCTTTAATCCCTCCTACTCATACTCGTGACTCAAACCAGGGATAATATTTGTATAGCAGGCTCTCCTCCTGCCCTTCCCCCTACGGCTCTTGCTTTGGCAGGCATTTTTGTCGCGAGAGAGAAGACTTCGGCCATTTTTTCCCTCATCGACTCGCGCCGATTCTCGCCTCTACCCTCGCTACGCGCTCTCAGCAGTTGCTTCCTTTCCTTTTTTTTTTTTTTTTTTTTTGAAAATATAGAAATTATCTCGCCACGGTGGAGTCGAACTCACGGAATCAACTCTAGCAGCATTCGAGGGTACCGCTGAGCCACTGATACCTGGTATACTACGTGTACTGTTGATAATGACTTGCCTCCAACGATCGTCCTTTCCCCTCGCCACCAGGTGGCTGGAGAGCAGACCCACGACAGCCTCAACGTGGTCGGGATCGAGGAGTCGACTTTGACGGTGCACAAGAAGACCAGCATCAACAACTTCACGGAGACGTGGGTGCCACCAGCAGCAACACTATTAATAGCATGTTTTCGAGTTTTATTTGCGCGCAACTAGAATGGAGATTGTCTCTATTAACAAATTTAACGATTTGAGCAGCGCAGAGCAGAGTAGAGCGAAGACAAGCAGAGAAAGCTAGACGAAGGCAGAGATAGTTGAAAAAAGAAAGCAGAGCAAGTTATCGAGGGAATCAGAGAAATTCAGAGGAAAGAAAAGCAAGGCAAACCGAATCAAAAGCAAAGCAAGCAAAGGACAGCAGAGCAGAGCAGAGCAAAGCAAAGCAAAGCGAAGTAAAGCTATGCTAAGCTATGCTAACCGAAGCAAACCGAAGCAAACCAAACCGAACCAAGCCAAGCCAAGCCAAGCCAAGCCAAGGCAAACAAAGCAGAGCAGAGCAGAGCAAAGCAAAGCAAAGCAAAGCAAAGCAAAGCGAATCAGAGCAAAAAGGAGAACAGGGCAAATAAAATCAACGCAAACCAACCCAAGCAACCTGAACCAAACCAAAACCAATCAAAATACATACCTGGTACACATATTTACCTGGTATATATGAAGTATATATTTCATTTTTGTTTAGGTATATGAGCAGAATGTCTTGGCTTGGTGCACGCACGCGCAGCCACACGGCCACAGCATACCCCGTAGCACCCCTCACGAGTACGTGGGACCATAGTTAACAGGACCTACGGCACACACAAAAACCTACATATTTCCCTATTTTTACTAGCAATATTTGGTCTTATTTACTATGGTCCCCCGTAATAGAGACAGGTATGGCGCGCATGACATCACGGCATGCACCTCGGAGCCGCGTGTCCCTGTAAACTGTCAGCCGATGGTTTTATCCGTTTTCGGGGGTTCAGACGCAAAAAAAAACAGGGCTGTTCGTGGGTCAGGTTAAGCCTTACGGGTCAGGTCGGGTAGGGTAGGGTAGGATCAGCTTACCCGACGCGACCCGCTAGATTTTGGAAGCCTCCTGACCCGACCCGACCCCAACCGTGAGGCTTGGAAACCTCCTGACTCGACCCGACCGGGTCCAACCCGATCCGACAGATTCCGATTGAACCGCGAGATGTGGGTCATGTCACGGGTCGGGTCACCTCAACCCCCGAGACCGTTTATCTCGACCCGCGAGTTCGGCGCGCGGATCTGGCCCGTGGGTCGACACTTTAAAAACAAACGAATCTTCATATTGTACCCCACAGTGGCCTGGCTGTCGTGGGTATGGATGGATGCGGACATGAGTGTAAATATTTGGCGGGGTTGCAATGTTGAGGTATGATACCAAATGAGTCTTTATTCAGTGTTGGTAGGAGAGAAGCCTTTGGGCAGCAAGTTTTTTTTTTTTTTGTCAAATGTCGGGTCCGCGGGGCGGATGCGCGGGGCGGATGCGCGGGCCGGATGCGCGGGTCCGACCTGCGTGTCGGCAGGAAAAACTCGCGGGTCATGCTTCCCGGGCCCGCGAGTGACTCGTTTCTCGCGGGTCATGGTCTGACCCGACCCGTGGTTTTTTCGTCACCTCTTGACCCGACCCGGCCCGACCCGTGAGATTTGAAAAACTGATGACCCGACCCGACCCGATCCGACCCGTGAGATAAAAGAAAATCTTGACCCAACAACCTGACCAGATCCGCGATATTTGAAAACCTGTTGACCCGACCGTACGCAACCCGTGACATTTTGAACATTTCCTGACCCGACCGCGGGTGGGGTCATGAACCGTGAACAGCCCTGGAAGAAATCAAGGCTGTCCACGGGTCAGGTCACACCTCGCGGGTGGGATCGGATCGGATCGGATCGGGTCGGGTAAAGGCGACCCAACCCGACCCGTGATAGTTTGAAAGCGTCCTGATCCGACCCGGCCCGACCCGTGAGATTTCACATTTTTCCTGGCCCGTGAAAAGCCCCGAGAAAAGATGTCTAAAACGTGCGTCGGTCTGGTCGTACGAATATAGGGTACTATTTTGATTTGTTGTAGCTATCTAGACGACCCTTATTTTCGTGACCAGCCTGGTGACAATCACAGCATCGGTTAGTACCCGAGGCCTCTCAGGGGGGTGGGCTGCCGTGTAAGGCGTTGATGGCACGTTTAGTCTCCGCCGCCACGCGCTGCATACCACTCACTACTTACTCCAGGCAGTGCTGCGCGCTCGCCCACATGCACCAGACAGGGGGGGGGGGGGGGGGGGGGGGGGGGGGGGGGGGGGGGGGGGGGGGGGGGGGGGGGGGGGGGGGGGGTGGGGGGGGGGGGGGGGGGGGGGGGGGGGGGGGGGGGGGGGGGGGGGGGGGGGGGGGGGGGGGGGGGGGGGGGGGGGGGAGCGTTACGACGTTACGATCGTACATCTCCATTTTTCGGTTACTGCTGTGCCGTATCACACGTGTAATCGGGATAGCACACCCTGTGGGAGGAATTTTCCGAGCCAATTTTCTCCGAACACAAGGGGGGGCGGGGGCGCACACAACAACGAAGAGGGGTGACTTTGGAGAAAACTCCGGTCGAGATGATTCCATGCCTGGTATATATAGACGCATCGATCGCTCTGCTGCTGTGCGGTTGGGTTGCACGTCTCTCCCCTCCCCGTTGTTGAGACAAAGTATGCATGGACATTCACTCGTCCAAGGCGGGGTGATCTACTGCTATCACACGTTTGGTACGGTGCTACTGCTTAAAAGTTTGCCTGTGGGTCCCTCACGCTGAACAGGTCGAACGACGACGTTTTAGGGATGTGGCGGGGACGGAAATGTTCCAAGACATCGGCACAGATGGTCGATTTTCCTGCTCATGATCTAGATCTTTCAGGGCAGATGATGTGTATTATCTGTGTCACCTGTATGATCCGTTAAGAGCTCACGTGGCGGGGTGGGGGCAGTACCTTCTGCGTGGTCTACAGTGGGACACGTTTTCTTGGGTCAGATCTGTACTGCACAGATCCTGACCCAACATCTCGTGACAGGAGGTTAGGATATATTTACACATGATATATATATAATCTATCTGGTATAGATGATGTATATGCAGATGGTCTAGATGATCTATCTGTGGAGGATCTAGATTATCTCTCTGTAGATGATCTAGATGACCTATCTGTAGAGGGTCTAGATGATCATTCTGTGGATGATCTAGATGGTCGATATGCAGATGATCTATATGCAGATTATATATATGCAGATTATCTAGATGATCTATCTGTAGATGATCTAGATGATCTATCTGTAGATGATGTAGATGATCGATCTGTAGATTATCTAGATGATCTATCGGTAGATTATCTATTAATAGATGATCTATATGTCCGAGGTGTGGAAACGTTGGAAGAAAAAAATGCCATGGTGGACGCTTGCCAGTAGCCGTAACTACTACCTCTATAGGTTTTCGTATGGACTACGTCGGCCGCCGTCATTAGACATATACATGGGGGGTTGGGAGGGCTACGTTATAGGAGAGCTCGATTTAAGAAAAAGCACCGACTGAAGAGAAGTCAGGTGGCGTGGCCCGGGCATACTCGAAACTACACAACGCCCGTTCCGGCTTTAAGAGAGGTCTGCTGCTGCTTTAGGTTTTAGTCTGGATGACGTCGGCCTTACGGCTGTGACCGGTACTCGTTCGTTTTTTGGGTGACGGGCCGCAATTAAGCATATACAGTGAGGGGGGTGGGGCTACGGTTCAAGAGAGCTCGATTCAAAGAAAAACGCCGATTTAAAGAGAGGTCAGATATGTCGGCACGGACAGAGTAATAGCTTTATAGCACCCGTTTCGGTTTTTGAGAAGCGCCGGCTTTCGAGAGGTCTACTTATTATGTACCTGGAAGGCCTCCTGGTGCAGGCGCGTGCTGTAGACGGTACCTGGTAGGCAGTATTAATATTACGGAAGACCATGTAGTAAATAGCACCTAAGGTACACACAAGAACCTATATATTTCCCTGTTTTTACCAACTAAATCTGGTCCCATTTACTATGGCCCCCCGTAATAGTAGCGCCTGCTATTTCTGAGGCTAGTACTTGACTCACTTGACGAGCTCTCTTGTACGAGCTCTCTTATCTCACCCCAAAAAAACTCCCCCCCCCCCAAAAAAAAAAAAAAAAAACGAAAAAACGAAAAAACGAAAAAAAAAAAAAAACGAAAAAAAAAAACGAAAAAATTAAACGAAATGAAACGAAATCAAACTGATGGAACCATCTCATGGCCTAGGTATGTCACACAAGGAATATCATAGGTGAGACACTATTCAGAATGATGACGTCCTGTCAGTGCCTTTGGCCCCTTCGGTACTGCACTCCCGTTTCGGAGACAAACCACTCACATTCTAAGTAGTCTATGCCCCCTAAACGAGACAGCGGTGTTAACCCCTTCGGGACACCCCGAACATTAGCGACCAACCCAGTGATCACTTCGGTGTTGTCATCAACTGTCTACGGGCAGCGTGAAGCGCCGCCGGGCGATCCGCACAGCAGGATAGTGTCGTGCCCCTGTGTTGCCGTACGACTCCCTTGCACCGAAATTCGGGACACCAACGTGTCTTGTCACCCCCCAAAAAAAAAAAATCATGCGGTGATGGCCGGTGCTGTAATTATCACTTTTTTTTTGTTACCGTAAATTTACTCCCTCTCTGAAGTCCCAAGAATGTCCCTCAAGGAGCCCCGTGAGTCACAGACGGTTTGGCCAAAAAGTACTACGTACCTCTATCGTAGTACGAGCTCCACACCTCTCTATTGAAATCGTACCCCCCCCCCCCCCTGTAGTTGATCCCAGCAGGATGAGAACAGGCTCTATGCCCTTGTGCGCTGCCTGCCGTGTGCGGAGCTTTTTTTTGCGACTGACGCTGTCAACCCCCATCGGGGGGGGGGGGGGGGGGGTACTCGATAGGAGAGATGTACTCGATCTCATGCATGGCCGTAGTCGTATGACCATAGGCCCTCGCATCCCGACAATGCCGGGAAGTAGCATGCCGGGCTTTCACCGACCAGGCAGACATTGCTTGCACCAAGCGCGAAGCGCCGTGAGGTGTTGGGCGAGTCGCATCAAGGGTGAGCTGCATCCTACTAAGAACCGCTTGTGAGGCGGACTTTCTTGCATATGGATGACAGCCTCAATGAGTTAGTTTAATTTCCGGTGTAGCCACTTCCAGAGACAGCAATGGGAGTACTATGTAACTGCCTCTTGGGTGCCTTACCTTGAACACTACGTGATACGATCAATTCCCTTGTGCAGAGTAAAGGTTCTTTACTTCGTACAAATGATCTCACTCGACGACCAGCTGTGGGCGACCGCCAAAAAAGAAAAAAAAAAAAAAAAACGGTACCCTGGATGTCTAGTCTAGCTCACGTGGTGAGCGGCATGTTTTACAGTGTCGTTGCCAACCGACGCCAACCCAACCCATATATATATATATATATAATGGGGGGGGTGACAAAAAACAGAGACTTGCCAGAGACTTGCCAACCGTCTATCAAAAGGTATTTTTTTTTTTCAACTATCGTTATTCCGTTTGCCATATCTGACTATGTGCAACGCTAGCTCCAATCATATGATACCATCCACATAGAAAAGGGTAACTATTACGGGGGACCATAGTAAATAGGACCAAATATTGTTAGTAAAAAACGGTAAATATATAGTTTCTTGTGTGTACCGCCTGTCCTATTTACTAAGGTCCCCCGTATTACTACTGTGGTAGAATCCAATGACTTGAAAAAAGAATATATATATTTTTTCATCCCATTTAGGGCCCACCTTATAGAGGACTTTTATTTTTTTCAATTTGGTTTTATTTATTTTTTCTGCTGCAATTTAATTTGATTGGCCGAAGAGTGAATCACCAAGCAGGCATTCTCAAGGCAAATTAAAAAATTCAATATGAGTGAAAAGTCTTGGGGGATTTTTTTTTTTCGTTTGTGATATTTTTTCATTTCAATTTGGAATTTGGGAGTTGATCAGCCTTGATGTAGCATGTTCATAGTGGGTCAGCACCCCCGGTGGAGTCTGGGGTGATTTTTGGCAGCTTCGGTGACCACGATCGAGGCGATAAAACGCGAACCTCAACGAGAGGCGACCGGAGCAATAGCCGCGCCCACGCCCACAGACCATAGCACATCGTACCCCGGCGGTGTCGCCTAAAAAAAAAAAAATCATGGCGGCAGCAAGCCCAATTTTTCGGCCTGCACGGTCGGCCAACCATCACGAAAACCGAGCAAACGAGCAAAAAAAAAACAGAGGATACGCTCGAGACCTCGATAGCTGCATCACCGTTGCTGTTCCGCACGTGGCGCTTGAGGGCTCCCTCCGCCCACTCAAGACACTCTGAGAGTGATAGCTTCCTATCCTGCGCCACCGAAAAAGAAAAAGGGGTTGGCGGCGGCGCGCACGAGACAACGCAAACCGTCGCTCTCGTCTACGCTCGTCGCTGTTTGTCGGCTGGGTGTTGTGTGACGCGCTGCGTAATTCCAGGTTATTTCGAATTCTTTTTTGTTTGACAATAAATACGCCGTTTCCCGATAGGACACAAAACACGTTTTTTTTTCGAAATCAAATTAAAATTCATTGAAGTAAAAAAAAAAAAATTCCAACTAACGAAATTGAGCGTTCCTCGTTAAGATGAGCCCTTATCATCTTCATATGTTTAGTATTGACTCAGATCTGGCGTCATATAGCAGGCTCTTCTCCCCCTCCCCCCTCCTCCATGCGACTCGCCCAACACCTCACGGCGCTTCGCGCTTGGTGCAAGCAATGTCTGCCTGGTCGGTGAAAACCCGACGTGCTCCGTCCCGGCATTGTAGAGATGCGAGGGTCTATGGTCATACGACTACGGCCATGCATGATAATGAGTACACCTCCCCCCCTATGGTCATACGACTACGGCCATGCATGAGATCGAGTATATCTCTCCTATCGAGTACACCCCCCCCCCCCCCCTCCCCGTCCCCCCCTCCCCACCACGTATGGGTTGTATTTTCATCGCGAGAATACTTGCAACCCTTCCTTACCCTCCTCGACCCGCGTCGAAATGCACCTACCACGCGCTGTATAAGCGCTCTCAGCGGCTGGTCGAACATTTCACCAGGTACGACCACCCAAAAATCTTATACAGCGATCAATACGTGGAAGAGCGCAGCGGAGGTACAAGTACATACCAGCATGCTGCGCGTGTCGTGCGCCTTCCTACTGTTCGTAGCTGTTACGGAGGACCATAGCAAGCAGCGCCGACGGTACACACAAAAACCTATATATTTGCCTATTTTTACTAACAAAATTTAGTCCCATTTACTATGGTCCCCCGTAATAGACGTTGCGACTCGTGCTATTTTTTTGCACATTACAGTGGTGTGCCCCCACACCGTAAACAACTGTGATGAGCCCAAGAACCATGGTCTTGTGCCTCCAATACGGCCTCATCTTTTTTCTATCGGGGAAGAAAATGAACCCATGCTACTGCTACAGAAAAAAAAAAAATGACAAAAGTTGAGACCTGTGAGACAGACACCCTTGTCAGGAAAGTTGAGACAGCAGCCGCGGATTCATTCCAGTGATGTCTGTGTGTGTGTGTTTTTTTTTTACTTCTCGTGATATCTAGCCGATTTATGTGGCCTTCAATATCTAGCATTGTTGTTGATAACGATACCTTGGGTCTACCGTGGTCCCGGGCAGTACGGGTGTAACACGCAAGTTAACACATCCTTATAACACCAACAAACCCTGGGCTGAATTTCTAAGCCGGTTTTCTCCAAAGCAAGGGAGGGGGGGGGGAGAGAGGGGACATACACAATACGTCAAAGGGGTAGCTTCGTAGAAGGGTCTCGTCGAGAGACCTTTCCGTACGAGACGCGAGCATCTCTCGGCGTTTTGCGCTCTCGGTCTGAACTTCTGAGCCGATTTTCTCCAAAACAGGGGGCGGAGGGGGGGGGGGGAAGGGAGGGGGGGGGGGGGGGGGGGGGGGGGGGGGGGGGGGGGGGGAGAGGGGGCACACACAATACGTAAAAAGGGGTAGCTTCGTAGAAAGGTCTCGTCGAGAGACCCTTCCGTACGAGACGCGAGCATCTCTGGGCGTTTTGCGCTCTCGGTTCTCATCGTCAAGAAAATCAGTGCTTGGAAATTCGTGAGAGGGGTAGGGGTGGTGTCTTATCTCACGGGTGATACGGTGTTCGTGAATGATTACGGGGGTCCTTGTTACGGGGGGGACCATAGTTGATAGGACTTACGGTACACACAAAAACCTATATATTTACCTATTTTTACTAACAAAATATTCGGTCCTAGTCACTATGGACCCCCGTAATAGTAAATAGGACCAACGATTTGTTAATTCGGGGGATCCTAGTAAATAGGACCAACGGTACGCACAAAAACCTAGATATTTTCCTATTTTTACCAACAATATTTGGTCCTGTTTACTATGGTCCCCCGTAGTAGTAAAATTAGGGAAATACATATATATATATATAGGTTTTTGTGTCCAACGTAGGTTCTGTTTACTATGGTCTCCCGCGATAGGGGTCTTTGATAATATTCACATCGGAAAAGGTGGTTACAAGTTTTGGAAACACAGGCTGAAACCATACTTTTGGTGATTTTTTACTGGAAGAACTGCACGAAAGAGAGCGGTCGCTCGCGCCTACGTTGTGCTCCCCCCGTGAACCCGGACGAAAAAAAAAAAAAAAACGACGGACCAGTCAAAATTTTTGTGGAGACCATCCCACCCCACCCTGCTACGTTTTGAGTAGAGTTTCAAGTAGTTGCGATCAACGTTCCAGGAAATGCTTGCCGAGCTTGCCGCGCTGAAGGCACCTCGGCCGAGGCACTCCCAGTGCGCGGATGGCCTATCCACGGGCGAGGACCCCCTGCCGGCGCAGTAGACCTCATCCATTCCGATACTTACATTAAGTCATCCGTGATAAGAGGAAGAATACCAAGAGTACGGTATTTTGATGCGTGCAACATGGCAGAGATGCACGTATAATTTTCTGAGACTCGATACGTGAAGGCATCTTAACAACGTCAAAAAAGTTGATTTTGAAACGAAAAAGTGCGCCCGACGAAGATACCCCAGGTATATATATCACACGAACAACAGCGTAAAAACATTTTTCATAGTGGTATTCACTGGCGATATTGGGTTCAGAAGCCAGTTCGGTCATCTTTTTTTTGTTTTCGACAAAAAGTGCTTCCTCTATTGCGGGAGACCATAGTGAATGGGACCAAATATTGCTATTACGGGGGACCATAGTAAATAGGACCAAACATTGTTAGTAAAAATAGGTAAATATATAGGCTTTTTTATGTATACCATAGGTCCTGTTAACTATGGACCCCCCCGTAATAGTAAAAATTGGAAAATATTTAGGTTTTGTGTGTACCGTAGGTGCTATTTACTATGGTCCTCCGTAAAAGTATGGCACGAGTCATTTTTTTGTGGCAATGGTGTTTGCTGTTCGTTCTCTCGCCCCTGACTCCTGCCTAGAGTCTCCAAAAACCTTTTTATTTTTTTAGTTGGCGGCGGCCGGTCAGAATCGTTGATCGAACGGTATGCTACGCTACAGCACCCACGCGCCGCGCGCGTACGCACAGGCAAAAAGGCAACATATGGTCGATTTCTATTTCTCGGTGCGCGTACGTGCTCCGGTCAATCGTTGTTTTTGTTTTTTTTTGGCTGCCAACAAAACCTTCGCCACCGCCCGCCCGCCCGCCTACACGCCCGCCCGCCCGCCCCGCACGACGGTCGCCAATGCCTGACTCCGTTGGGCGGGTATATATGTTGCTAACACATTGATTGACAATGCAAAGGGGTCACAGTATAGCTTTGCCACTTACAGTACTCGAGAAGAATGGTTGAGCACTGACACTAACCACGGTTTGGTTAGGGTAACTGTCATTGGTCTCATGTTCAGGGTGGTTCAACCATTTTCATCGAATACGTCGTAAGCCTACTTACAAAAAAAAAAATCACGCGCATATGGAACCCCCCGCCCTCCAGGGAAGTTAGA